>CACVKS010001305.1:0-10884 GCA_902749335.1 Acanthamoeba triangularis
GGTTGGGTCGGTAGGTTGGGTTGGTAGGTTGGTTGGGTTGGTGGGTGAGAGGGTACTTGCGGCCGTCGTTCTTTTCGAGACCCTCGAGCTCCTGCTCCTTGTAGGTGAGGTTGATGATCTCCTTGACCTCCTTCTCCTTGAACTTGGGCTCGAAGGTGACCTGCTTCTTACCGTCGAGCAGCTTGCCCTGCCAGATGCGCTGGCCCAGCGAGCGGCGCGCCGACTCAGTACCGCGCTTCTTGTCCTCGCTCTCGAGGTCGGACCAGCCGTCGATCTCCTCCTGCGCCTCGCCTCCCTTGTCCTTGCCCTTCTCGCCGGCGCCACCACTGCCGGACCTCTCCTCCATCTCCAAGTCTCCCTTCTTCTTCTTTGACTCTGGAGCGCCTCCGTGGGCGTTGTCAAAATAGATAAACACCTTGAAGGGAGGGCATTTCTGTTGTGGTGGTGCGTGTGCGTGTGCGCACCGGTGAGTCCAGACGCAGAGGCAAGGTATGGGAGGACAAGGGCGTGCGTACGTCGCACAGCCAGGAGAACACAACAGAGCCGATGGGCCACGAGCGTTCCTCGGCAAGAGCCTCCTCGGTTTCATCGAGGGAGTCCTCGCAGATGTCGAATACGTGGTGGCTGATGAGCTTCAGCTTGACGGCCATCGTGAACATCATGCAGCCGGCGCAGAAACCAAACACGCCCTGCGGCACCACACCGCACACCGCACACCAGCTGATGAGCGAGCAAGCGCGAGGGCCAAGAGCATCGAGTTGGTGGAGCAAAACGTGCCTCCATGCCGGCAGCGACAGCGAGTGCACCGAGGATGACCTGGCCTGTGATGAAGAAGCCCTCACCGTTGCCAGCGCCATACTCGCCTTCTCCACCAAGGAAGAGGAAGAGCGTGGCCAGGCCGGAGAACATGATGCCGCAGAAGGCGGCGAACTGCTTGGGGGGACCGGCCACCATCTCCCTCTTAAAGTAGTACGAGAACAACTCGGCAATAGTGCCCTGGATCGAAGCACGTCCTCCAGCGAACAGTCTTTGCCGCGGCCACAAGAAGTCAAAGATTGAGCTTAATCTCAAAATCGCAAAGAATGGAGGAATTGAGGCGAATGGGAGGGGGTTGTTGTACCTGAGGATGAAGTCGGCGCACATGCCGGCGATAGCATAGCGCATGATTTCATTGTAGCGAAAGATGATGCCCAGGATAGACACAACGACTACTTGGAGTGCGGTGAAACGCGCGTTCACGGCGTTGACGTTGGCGGGAAACCAAAAGAGCGGGCCGCTCCAAGTCTTGGGGCTGCGACACAGCATTTTGCACTATAGTCCTCTTCTAGCAGCACCCTCTTCTCACCAGCGCTGGCTGACCTTCCTCTCCCTTCACCTTCTCTCGAACTCCTGTGCGTGTGTGCACCTCTTTGTCACTGGGTCACCCTTTCCCACCCAGGTCAAGAAGAAGACAGTTTTTGATGCTTCCTTTTGGAGTCAAAGTGTACCTAAACAGGTACCTGGGATCTTGCCAACAGATAACCATAATAATAATAATAATAATAATCACTATAAGCACCTTTGAGGAACCAACCCTTTTCTAGGGTACTGGCATTGGGAGAAGAAGCGGCGGAGTAGGGAGCAAAAGCGAGAGAAGTAGACGAGAAGGCGTGACTCCTGTAGCGAGTATGAGTGTGTGCAGCAGGATGCCAGGCACGTGGAGGCCCAAAAAGACAAGCTCCATCACCATCCCAAGCGCGAAGGCGCTTCATCGTCAAGTCATCAAGCGATCTCGAGGACGACCTCCTCACCAGGCTACATAGCGACCAGGGCGAGGCCGAGGGAGCATCAGCATGCAAGGGCAAGGGTCCGAGCGGAGCGACGGACTAGTCGCCGATGAAAAGTTGGCCGTGGCCCAAGGTTCAGGTGGTCAAGGGAAAGAAGCCTTCGGCGGGTGCGAAGGGGAGCCGGTGTGGTCTCAGCGGTGTGCGTGCCGGGGTCTGTGGCGCAGTGGCCCCTTCGCTCCTGCTCCACCTTCTCACAGCCTCGCTGGGTCATGGCAAAGGAAAATGGGAAGAACGTGAGCAAGAAGCCGCTCACAGCTTGAGCACCCCCACGAACACACGCTTCGACCACCTTCTCCTGCGGGTGAACAAGTACGAGGGAAAAGAAAAGAAAAGAAAAGAAAAAATAAATCAACACAGAAATATCCAAACCTATTTCTTTTTCCCTGTTTTATATTGCATTGATTATTCCACGCGAACACGCCGGTGCCCCAACACTCGCCTTGCACAAGCGCAAAGGACCAAGTGGTGGCGGGGCCCTTTTTCGTGTGGGTTCTGAACCAAACGAGAAAATCAGGCACTACGCGAAGATTGGATTTTTGCGATGAAGGGCAAAAAGGAGAGAAGAAGCGACGTTGATGTGGCGGCGACGAGCTACCCGTTCCTCGTGGAAGGCGCGGCCGAGCGGTGGCTCGTGCTCATTTGCAACAATCTCTCGTTCGGCCAAGTTGAGCTCGCACGGGCCCTGGTCCGGCAGTTGGCCGCCGTAGAACCTGCCACGGCGCACGCCCTCCTGCGACGACTCGCCTTCCACGGCCTCCCCGCACTCGCCAAGTGGTACAACAACAGTGTATTCAATTATTTTTTTTTATTATACTTATTTGATTCTTATTATCTATTTTTTTTTACCTGCGCAGGTTTGCGTGTGACGCGGTGCCCGCTGGAGCCCACCTGGTGTGGTTGTGCATCAACGAACTGCGGGCACTCGACAAGGTTCACGTCCACTGCACTGATCTGCATGTGATGTGTGCCGCTCGTCTGACATGCTGTTGTTGTGCTTGTATCTTCGTATCGTGTTTCTTGTTCTGTTCCGTTCTGTTGTGTCATCGATGAATGCAGTCGGGCACCCAATTGCCCGCAGAAATCATCGAGCGCGTCGAGTTCGAGCTGCTGCTCCACCACTGTCTCTCGGGCCAGCTGTTCCACATGCCTGAGTCAGAACATGCCGTACGGCGACGCGTCCCTTTTGCCGTTCCAGCTGCTCCATACCGAGCCCAGAGAACTACATTGCTGATCGACTCCATTCGTAACACCACACACACACACACTATCACACACAACAACAACAACAACAACACACACTATCACACACACACACACCAACAACAACAACACACACAACAACAACACACACAACACACAACAACACAACAACACAACACACACAACATACGGCACACCATTCTAGGAGCTGACGGCTGCGGTGGAGGAGGTGAAGCGGAGGCGCAAGAACGAGGGAGGAATCCTCTCCCGAAGTTCGGTCACCGCTCTTCGACGGCTTCTGCTCACCAGCCCCGAGGTGGCGCATCCATTGTGTGTCGTGTGTGTCGTGTGCTTGTGGTGTGCGTGTGGTGTGTGTCGTGTGTGTCGTGTGTCGTGTGTCGTGTGCTTGTGGTGTGCGTGCGGTGTGTGCGGGTATGTATGTGTCTGTTTGCACCGGTACTGAACGCCTAGTCCTGGATACAGATCGGCACGAGCGTGTGGAGCGGGCTGGGGGTGGGCGAGGCCGAGTGGCGCGGACTGATCGGGCTGATCGAGGAACAGTGGGCCAAGGGCCAGCACCGGGCGGCCTCGCGCCTCCTCCGGCTTCTCCCGCGCTACGCCCACCTCAACTCCGATTCCACGGGTCCCATCACCGCGCTCCTCACCCGTCTCGCCCAGGCCGACGACCTCGCTCGCACCGCCAACAAGGCACTCCTTACAACCGCACACACCGCACACACCGCACACGACACGACACGCAGGCTTCTTACCTATCGACAACAAACACTCATCAGGTCTACGAGGGGCTGCTGGCCGCCAACCCACACGCCAACGATCTGCTGCGGGCCTTTGCCAGCGCACACACGAGCGTGATCGCGGCGCAGGCGCAGCAGCAGCCGCTCAACGCCTTCCTACGACTGCGGGGCCGCGAGGAGGAGGGCGAAGGCGACGAAGAGGACGAGGATCACGTGCAGGAGTTGGAGGAGCAGATATGGGGCGATCTCTACGAGACCGTTGTGGCCGGCCGCAAGCACGTCCTGAGCCACATCCTTGAACTCGTACGCCGAACACACGACACACACGACACACACGACACGCACGACACGCACGACACGCACGACACGCACGACACACACAACACACAACGGCACACACACTCGACACGCGCTCGACACCAAGCTGACGAATGTGCCATGGGTGTACAGGCACTGGGCCTGGTGAGAGAGAAGCGGACCGAGGAGGCGGGCCTAGTGCTGGCCGCCTTCGATCGCTTGCGCGCCTGGGTCCTGCTTCTTGCCTGGGACTCGTTTGAAGGGTACTACAAGCCGTTCCCAGTGAGTCGTGTGTCGTGCCATTGTTACGTGTGCGGTGCTGCGGGTGTGTGTGGTGTGTAGTGTCGCGAAGTGAGGCTCAAGCCAGGGTGATGCGCAGGGATATCGGGTGGCGACAGAAGATCGTGGACGCTCTGTGGGGCAGCGACGAAAACAAGGCCAAGGAGAGCGTCGACTGGGCCAAGAGCGACCCGGCGTGGAGCGCCTACGGAGTGCTGCGGCACCGGCTCAAGATCGCCTGGTGGTCCGCCGCGCAGCTGCTCGCCGCCCCCAAGATCCTCCACTCCTCCATTCGGTACTCACTCTGCTCTCATGGTCAATTAGTTTGACTTGACTTGACTTGACCCGACTTAATGGTTGCACCCAACCTGTGTTGTCTGTTTTGGCGTTTGACCAGGGTGGGAACGAACGACTTGAGCATGTACACGTCGCCGTTCCAGCTGGCCAACGCGCTGCTGTCGCTTTTGTCCGGGCATTCGCTGCTCCATCTCCTGCGCGCGCGATTGGCCGACCTGGACCTGCACGAGCTGCGCGACATCCTTCAATCCAACCCCGACACCTCGCTCATCAGGTCCCGCCTACACCATTCACGCCACACGCACGCGCACGCCACGCGCACGCCACACGCACGCACGCCACACGCACGTCACACGAATTTGCTTATATATGTTGATGCTTTACAGCCAAAGAGAGAAGACCAAGGATGAGAACCTGCTGCTGGCCTACCACGCCCTACGTCGTCTGCTTCTGCTCATGGACGAGACCGCACAGACAGTGCCGACCGAAGAAAATGAAGAAGCAAAGAAGAGCGACGAAAAGAACGAAGACGACGAAGAGAGCGAAGAAGACGCGATTGAAGACGCGATGGAGGACATCCGGGAGTGCATCGGCGGCATTCAGCAGCCCGTCGCCCGCCTCGCCGTGCTGGAGGGCCTCTACGCCGCGCTCTTTACCACCACATCCCAACACGCTTGTCGGCCCACCACCAGCGGCACCACTGGCGGCGGCGACGGCTCGGCGGCGGCTTCGTTCATCGCCCAGGAGAAGGTGGTGGCCCCGGTGCTGGCGCTGATCGCGTCGTCGCTCGCCGGCGTGCCCGACTCGCGCCGCAAGCTGGGGCTGGTGGAGCTGGTCGAGGAGGCCCAGTGGCGGCTCGACCTCATCCGCGCCTTCTCGCGGTCGCCCCGCGGTCGCGCCCTCGTGCCCGCCCACGGGGCGCTGCCCTCCGTCATGGCCCGCATGTCGGCCTCGCCCGACGGCCTTGCCGCCAACTGCCTGCGTGTAAATGGTACATTACCACTCATCCGCCTCTCTCTTTCTCTCTCTCTTTGTGTGTGGTGTGTGTGTGTCTACTAACAAGCAAGTGGTGTAGATTTGCAGAGTTGGAAAGCGGTGAGCGAGCGCTACAGGAGCCTCAACCCACACATCACGGCTGAGGCGCGCCTCAGCCAGGCTCTCCAGGACGTGCTTGTGGCTCTACGCCAGGGCGACCACTCACTCGGTACCAAGACTGTTTGAGGAATGTAACGACATCAACTCACGACATTCCACGCATTTCATCGAACGCAGATGCGCTGCTGGAAGGGCTGGCGAGCGAGGAGAAGCACCTGGTGACGAGCGACGTGGCCTTCCTCGCGCGGGCCGATGCCGACGTCCGCGCACGCCTTCTCATTCAGGCCTCCAACGGCCTGCAGGCCCTGCACCGGGCCAGCAAGGGCCTGGGCCACCTGGTCCACGTCAGCGCCCTCCTGGACCGCCTCGGCGTGCTGCTCCAGCCGGGCACCACCATCACCAGCGCGGCCAGCAGGTCCGGCATGGAGAGCCCCCTCGCCGTTCAGCTGGCTCGGTCCTACATTCTTTCCAAGGTGCGTGGTGGTGGAATGCCAACCACGCAACATTCATTTCATTCCTTCGGCTAACGGTGCGCGTCGTTGTGCGTGTCGTGTGTCATTACATTATCATTGAACGTGGGCAGAAGGAAAAGGGAAGCGCCGAGCACCTGAAGGAGGGGCTGAAGCGGCGAGCCAATCTGGCGTCGGCCGTTCTTCGGCTGCGCTCGCTGGCCGCGGCCAACAGCCGGAACAAGAAGTCGCTCCCCGCGCAGGCCCTGAACGAACTCATCCCCAACCTCGGCGCTGCCAAGGTACTTCGGCCCACCACCCACACGACACACGCACACACGTCGACACCACCGACACGCACACATATACGTCGACGCTGACGACCAGCCAACTCAGGGCCAGGTGAGCTATGTGAGCCGCTTTCTGTCGCACCTGATCCTCCTGGGCCAAACGCTGGGCACCGAGAGCGACGCCCTGCAGCACCTGCGCCTCTCGCCTCGTCGCCTCCTTTCCTCACTCGTCTTCGAAGCCAAACAGTGTACGACCTCTCTTCCGTGTCACGACCGCGCGTGTCGTGCGTGTCGTGTGTGTCGTGCGTGTTTCTCAAGTTCGGGGAATGACGTGCAGACGACAAGGCCAACAAGCTGGGCCAAGCGATCGGGGAGGACATCTGCGGGGTGGTGCTGGAGAGTCTCGAGACGGGCGAACGGCCGCTGGGCATGCACGTGGTCCGGTACCTGGCCGACCACTGGCCCCTCGCCGCCGCCACCGCCTGCATTCTCCGACCCCACTCCTCCCGCTTCCGCCCCAAGATGCTCCAATACGCCCTGTCGGCCACCTTGCCCTACGGGGTACGGCCCACTCCACCCTCGCCGCCGCGCGTGTCGTGCCATTGACAGCGTCACGTGTCATGTCACATGTGTGTGCGGTTGTGTGTCGTGTGTGTCGTGTTGTGTGTCGTGTACAGCCTGTGCACAGCTGGGCGCGTTTGCGTGCGCAGATGTACGGCCAGTTCGCCAACATCTACATGAACGACCCGTCGCTGGCCAACGCCCTGTCCGCCGCGGGCGCGGACGAGGTGGAAGTCGCACCACCACCAACAGAGAGCGAAGAAGAGGCGACTGAGACCGGCGTGCGAGCCCAGCGTGGGCACAGGCAGGCAGCCGAGGTAATGCCACGCACCTGCACCACCGCTCGCTTTCCCGGTAGCTGACGTGGGTTGCTCACCTGCAGACCAAGAGCTCGCCCGCGCTGGACACCACCGAGAGCGACGAGACGCGCCAGGGCGAAGACCTCAGCGCATTGCAGGCGAAGCTCGTCACCTCGGCTCCCATCGAAACCCGGACCCGAAGGCGAGGGGTACGCCACAACCACTACATTAACTTTATGCATATATATATATTAGTGTTCGAAATGTTCAAAATGTTCTATAGTTGCCTATGTGGATATATAGTATGGTGGGTAGATTACTTACTGATGACGTGTTGGGTGCAGAGCCATGATGGCGACAACGACAACTTGAAGCGAGCGAGGCAGGCCATGTTGGCCGGGTCGACGGCGGACTATGCCACGTCGCTCATCTCTCGGTCGCAGGCAGGCCTCAAGATCAACCGCGCGCGATCGCCCTCACCGCCCGCCACAGCCTTCTCCTATCGGTACCTTGCCGTGCGTGCCGCGTGCCGTGTCGTGTCGTGCGTGTCGTGTGCGTGCCGCACGTGCTCACTTCAATTCTTTGCATTCCACACAACACCCGAACAGCACGATGGCCACATTCCATCCGCGCCGGGGCTCGGACGGAGTGCGACGCATCGACAGCCTGCCGTCGGGGTCGGTGACCGATCGCAATCTCGGACCCGACGAGGAGAAGATGCTCCGGCTCGTGGCCGAGGACGACCCGGTGGCCGACGAGCACTTCTGTCAGAAGGCCGTCGAGCGCCTCGTCCTCGCCGGCAAGCTCGAGGAGGCCCTCCACTTTGCCGACGCCTCTCTGCCCAACGGTACCACATTCCTCCCATTCCATGCAATATTTATAATTTCTTTTTATTTTCCTATTTAAAACAAATACGAATTAATTAATTACATTATTGTGACGTCAGGCGCGCCCGACTTTTTGCTGCGGCTGCTGGTGGAGAAGGCGCAGGACAAGTCCACGATTTGGCAGCACATCGTGCGCATCACGGACCCCGATGTGGCGGCGCACATGGTCCTGCGGCACCTGCAGGCCTGGCCCCTCGAGGTGTGCCTCGAGCTGCTGGGCATGTGCCGCGATCGCGTGTCCCCATCGGCGCCCACAGCCGAAGAGGTCGAGCGCCAGTACCGCCAGCTCTCCGCCCTGCGCGACGTGCTACTGGTGCGTGTCGTGTGCGTTGCATGTCTTGTCAACGTGTGTGCGCTAATTGATTGACATGTGTGTGTCGTGTCGTGTCGTGTCGTGTCGTGTCGTGTCGTGTTGCGTGTGTGTCGTGTCGTGCCACTAGGTTGAGGGCGCATCGAACAGGTGGCGAACGTGGCAAGACCTGGCGCAGGCGTGCCGCGAGCAACCTTCAGCCGTCACCGTCACCCTCATGGAGCTACGCCAATGGAAGCTCGCCCGCCAGCTCGCACAGGTTCGTACGCCTGTCTTTTCACCCTTACCCCCCTCCAGTGCTCGTGCGTGTGCGGTCGTGTGTGCGGCACTCACATGCTTTCTACCACTCTTTGCCTGCAGGTGTATGGCGCGGAGAGTGTGGGGGCGCGTATCGAGGAGTCGCGCGTGGTGCACCTGCTCGCCACCCAGAACGACACGGCCGGGGCCGGCGAGGCGCTGTCGGGCCTGCAGCAGCACGAGGCCGTCGCCATCGTCACCACCCTCCTCGACAAGCCCGTCTCTTCCGACCCGGCCCGCAACCACCCGCTCAAGCTCTTCCTCGTCCAGGTACGCCCCGACGCTCGCCCACCACTCCTCCAAGCCACATTCGCTTTAACTGACGTGCGGCGTGTGCGGCGTGTGCGGTGGGAATCAAAATGAATAATAATTATAATTATAATAATAATAATAATGACCAGTACGGTCTGTCGCATCTGCGGAGCGCGTTGAGTCCGGCGCAGGTGGAGCTCTTCTCCAAGCGGGAGCTGGGCCTTCGCGCGCTTCTCGAACTGGGCGCCGACCAGCAGAAGCTCTTCGAGAAGCTGGTCGATCACCCCGGTACGCACGACACACGCACGACACACGCATGCACTTGAGACGCCTGACAGATCTGTGTTTGTCGGTCGACACGCTACAGCGTTGATCGTGGAGAGCTTGATCATGTCCGAGCAGACCTCTCATGCGCGCCTGCTACTGCTGCGCCTGCCCGAACTCGTCGACGATGCGCTCCTCATCAACTACGCCCAGAAGGCCCTCCTCTTCCCCATCTCCGACGGCTCACGCACACGCCCCGCAGCCCAGGTGCGTGTGTGTGTCGTGCGTGTGCGTGTGCGGTGCGTGTGTGTGCGTGTGCGGTCGGCAAGACTCACACAATGTGGTTCGGCGCAGACGTGGGTGTTGACGGGCGATGAGACGGTCGATGCGAAGCTGCGGGTCCAGCACGCCTACGGCTCGGCCCCGTCGATGCACCTGGGCAAGGCCCTGCTCGATCTCGTGGCGCAGCCCAAGAAGGCCGGCGAGGCCTGCCTCGTGGTGTGCGATCGCCTCTCGAGCGGGCTCCCGGACCGCCCGTCCGACGAAAAGCTGCACACCATCAACCTCATCCAACAGCTCATCCTCTACGCCAAGCTTCAGGTACCCCACTCGCTCTGTCGTGCGTGTCCTGTGTGTCGTGTCCTGTGTGTCGTGTGTGCGATGCCTAAACGACGCACAGCGTACTGAGAACACGTTTCTGTGGTTGGCACGCGTCAGTTTATTCGGTCGTCCGATGCCTCCGGCGGCGTCTCGCTCTGCGACACGATCCTGTCCCACGTCGAACTGCTCCAGGTCTGTTATTATGTTATTATCTTTTATAACCTTTCTTATTATTATTATTAATAATATATATATTATCTATTATTACTAATAAGGCATTGCTGACATTCATGAACAAATATATTCGTGATAACCGCACACAGACGCTGACGCTGTCGAAGTGCCCGCTGGGGAAGATCTCGCTGATGGACTTCTCCGACCCGCACAAGGCGCGCCAGCAGCGGGACAAGCTCATCGCGCAGGACCGCATGAAGCTGGCCCTCGACGTCGCCACCAAGTGCAGCATCGACGCCGAGCCCGTGTGGGCCGCCCTCGGCATGGCCCTCCTCCGCATGCCGCGCTACAACGACGCCAAGGAGAAGTTCAAATACTGCTTGCGTACGTCGCATTCCTTCGCTCTTCGTTCTTTGTGGTTTCGTGCTTCGTTTTTTTGTGCGGAGCTGACGTGTGGGTGATTGGCGGGAGCAGCGACCACTAGCGACAGGGGCGGGTCGCACGCCGGCGGCCTTGACTCGGGCACGCTCCTGAAGGTACTCGCGCCCTGCAAGCTCCATCGACCCCGATCCAACATACGCTCATCGAACATGCGCCACACACGCACGTACACCTCACGCACACGCACTGCTCCATCGCACACGCGCACAACAGAGCATCATCAGCACGCTCGAGTCGGGCGCGCCGATGGAGGCGAGTGATCTGCGCGCACTGCACGCGCAAATGGCGTTGTCGTCGGCCTCGTCATCATC
>CACVKS010001306.1:0-12250 GCA_902749335.1 Acanthamoeba triangularis
CGGCCCCCCTACTGTAGTGTGGTGTGTCGCGTGTGCCACGGTAGTGACTGGGGAGAATGCAGGTGGCGCAGCGACAATTCATTCTGGTGTCGAAGGTGCTCCAGAACTTGGCCAACGACACGCTGCCCGGCGCCAAAGAGGTAACAATACCATTGTGGTCACTTTACCGCATGATCATCGATGAAAGGCTCATGTAGTCCATGTTTTTCAATGTCGTCAGGCCTACATGGAGCAGCTCAACTCGTTCATCATCACGAACAAGCCCGGTCTGGAGCAGTTCTATCAGAAGCTGGTGTCGGGCGCCCAGCGAGGCAAGGCGGCCATGACCCTGGTGCCAGTCAAGGCCAAGCAGCGATCGCTGGCCGTCGTCCACCAGTGGCTCGAGGCCAACCTGGCGGGTCTCGAGCGGATACTGCTCGATGATGAGAACGGCGACAGTCAGCAGGACCATCAACTGGTCGAGCAGCTCAAAGAGGTGCTCGCCTCGCTGGGGGATGACGCCAGTGTGTAAGAGTACCATTGTATACCATGCAAGCAAGAATGCTAACCAATTTTGACCTCAGTCACTACACATTCCTTGATGTACGCCTAATAGTTCAAATTCTTCCATTGACAAAAGAATTTGAAACAGGCTGTTGGGGTCAGACGCCAGAGGCTTGTGTGGGTTGCTCGGCGGCCGCCTCCTTCTCCTTTTCGGTGCCATCCGTCCTCTTCTTGTCTTCTTCTTCTTCTTCACAGTGGTCGTGATGATGATCATAATCGCCGTTGGTCGAGGCCTCTTCTTCGATTCCGATCTGGTGGGCCTCGGGGTCGTCGCCGTCGTCGCCGATCTCGTAGTGGGCGCCGCCCAGCGGCTGCATGGGGATCATCTGGCTTCGGCGCCGCTGGCGCCTGCGGAGGTAGATCACCAGCAGCACGCCCAGCGCAATCACGTTGACCGTGCCCAGCACGAACAGCAGCAGCAGCAGACTCCCGTTCCACTGCATCAGCAGATGGAAGTCGAGCACGGGCAGCACACGCTCCCTTGATGACGAAAGAATGAAGAAAGGAGAGAGAGTCAAGATTGACGATTGTGAATTGAGGTTGGGGTGGGGTTGGCCCGTACTTCCGCTTGCTGTGGGCAGAGTAGAGCTGGGCGCCGGTCTCGTCGTAGAAGGTGGCCGTCATGTTGTCCTTGCCGAGGAAGAGCGACATGAAGCCGGCGCCGTCATGATGGAAGTACGACTCCAGCAGGGCACTGGACGACACACGTGATCAGACGTCGTCGGGTGAGTCGCGACGCGAAAGAGCAAAACCAACAGCACAGCAGGCGCGGTAAGTGCTTGTCGTACCTTTCCTGGGAGCGCGGCAAGAGCTTGACTCGAGAGCCAGCGCCGGACACGAAGTACTGCACGTTGTTGAACATTACATGCTCGAGATCGTGCACGTGGCTGATGGGCGGACGTCGAAAAGAGAGCCATGGTGGTGAGTCGGTCGTCACCGGTTGAGGAGACACGCTCACGTGAAAGAGAATCGAGGCTCTCAGAGTCGTCGACGTACCCAGAAATATAGGCCGAGGCTTCGTGCTGCTCCAGAAGCGGTTGGATGGTGGTCTGCAGCTCTCTGTGCCCACCGAGGAACTCGTTTTGGCCATCGACCTTGTGGCCGGAGAAGACTGGGTGGTGTCCAAAGACGATCAGCCAGTCCGTCTTGGGCACCTTCTTGAACTCGGCCTTGGCCCACTCCAATTGTTCCTGCATTTCATCGGTGAGTCACGCGTGCACTTGTGTCCGCAAGGCAAGTGACTGTGGGAGTCGCCGCACCCCCCAGTGCTGGTCGCGGAGTTGGTTGCGCATTTCTTCGTTTTGCGGGTAGTTGTAGTACTCGTTAACGAAGGGGGTCGTGTCGATCACGACTGTGCGAGGAGGAGGAGGAAGAAGAAGGAGTGAGTCAGCGCCAACGAATGCGATGCGAAGGCAGCCAAGGGCAAGGTATGGACACGCACTGAAGGTGGCTCGAATGTCGCCGGTCACAGGTAGGGAGAAAGTGTAGTTTCTCCCGGGCATGTGCCATCGTGGATCGGCCTTGTACTTCAGCTGTGCGTCCACCTGGAGTGCGACACGCACACAAGAAGACATGCGCCCCGCCGTCAGTGTTACACTCGCGGCGTTGGCATACATGAGGACGCGGACGGAGAAGCGTACGTTGCCCTGGTAGTCGTGGTTGCCGAGCATCTGGTACCATCGCTTCTGCAGGGCCTCTCCGGTGTACATATTTACTGTGACAGCGTTGGCAGAGAGGGGCCAGGGTCACACAACAGAAACGCGGAGAGACGAACAGTAAGTGGTAGGTGTGTTGGGAGCATACCAAAGGAAGTGGCCCACTTGGGGTCGGTCGTGGACTGCACTCCGTCTTCATAGAAGTTGTCGCCCACCGACACCACGAACTGGATCTTCTCCCTGTTGAATAAGCACAAGATTGTTATGTGAGTTTGCATTCTTGGCTCTACTCGAAATCGGAATAGGGTGCACAAATAAGAGAAAGTCTCAGAGATGAAAGAGAGGATGTCAGGCGTACTGGAGGCCGACTTGGGCCATGGCCTGGGCAACGGCAGCTTGGGTGGGGGCATACGTGGGATTGTCCGCGCTGCCCCAGTCGCCAATAACAAGGAACGAGATGCCCTGCTGGCTTCGTTCTATTGTTGTCGAGGCGGGCGTGGATGTGGCGAGTAGAGGCGAGAAAGACAAAATCTGAAAGAGGAAGAGCAGAAGGAAGTGAAGAGTCGAGGAGGAAACAGAGTTGTTGCGAAAGATGTGCATCTTGCAAATGCGGTAGCTGATTTTGAACAGTTGGATAAATAATTCGTAGATGTTTTGCAGAATCGCCAAGGTTCAGTTGTCCATCCAGAGTTTCGATTGATTGACAATCGCGTACGTCTTTGCTCTCAGAGCCACCAGCTTTCCACTTTTCTTGTTCCTCGCGGTGCCCGGTTTGGGGTGCAAAACCGGGGTCGACATTGCCCAGACCAGACGGCCAAAACCGAGCTCTGCCTGCCGCCAGCGAGACCTTCGCTGTGGGTGAAAAGATCGAGCCTGGCCAGCAGAAAGGGAACAACGAACACTGATCCATTCAATTCATCACAAAGATAGACACAAGAGATGGAAGCTGCCAGGAAGTATTTGGAGGACTCTGTGGCCGCGCTGACGGGCCAGAGCCCTGAATTGGCTGTCAAGTATCAGGAGCTGCTCGATCTCTTTGAGAGGAGGTGCGCTAACGCGAGATCCCCACTGCAATCGCCTGTGCAGTGTTTGCCGGCATTGCTATGCATTACAATTGGAATGCGTTGATTGACTAATTCAAATCCCTGCTCGGTATTGCCCTTAGGCTCTGGCACAACCTCACCACCCAGTTGCTGGAGCTGGTGAACCACCCTCACCTCAAGGAATCGCCACAGCTTATCCCCCTCTACACCGATTTCATCAAGCACTTCGAATCCAAGATCAATCAGCTTAGCTTCGTTCACATCATTCTCGCCATCTCCAAGGCCTACCGAGGTACTGCCTGCACCGATCTTCAAGGTCCCAGTTGCCATTCACACTGACTGATTGCTGGTTCTGTCGCAGACCCTGTGGAGGCGATCAAGTTCTTGGAGGGCGTGGCGACGAAGGTGTCGGGAGCCGAGGGCAGCTCTGATGCCTACCTGCTGGTGCGTTCGGTGATCGCCCAGCTCAAGCTGCAGGACCCCAAGAACCGAGAGGAGACCAAGGAGCTGCTCGAGTCCATCCAGACCGCACTCGACGGCGTGGCCGGCATCGACACCTCGGTCTATGCCAACTACTACAAGGCTCAGGCCATCTATCACAAGGCCGCCGGTCTCTCTGCCGAGTTCTACCGAAACGCTCTTCTCTACCTCTCATACACCGCGATCGAGTCCCTCTCCGAGCAGGAAAGGCTCCAGATGGCCTTCGATCTCGGCATCTCTGCCCTGGTTGGCGAGGACATCTACAGCTTTGGCGACCTTGTACGCTTTCTTCCTACCACCTACTGCCGCTTGACGCGTTCATGTCCTTATGAGTGCTCACTCGACGTTTGTTCTTCTTCGTGTGTAGTTGGCGCACCCTATCGTGGATTCGCTTCTGGGCACGCAGGGCGAGTGGCTGCACCACCTGCTCCACGCCTTCAACAAGGGCGATATCCACAAGTACGAGCAGCTCGTGGCGCAGTACGAGCAGCAGCTTGCCGGTCAACCCATCCTCGTGCAGCACGTCGACCGAATGAAGGAGAAGATCTCCATCCTCTGCCTCATCGAGCTCATCTTCGCCCGCCAGGCCATTGACAGGAGTGTCCCGCTCTCCGCCATCGCTGAGACCACCAAGGTCGGCCTTGACATGGTACGTCGTGGCCGCGCACTCACCGCACGCGCACGACACACGACCAACGCGACTGATGTTGATCGATCGATTGATTGCAGGTCGAGCTGCTGGTGATGAAGGCGCTCTCGCTCAAGCTGTTGAAGGGCAAGATCGACCAGCTCAACCAGACCTTCAACGTGACGTGGGTGCAGTCGCGCGTGCTCAGCCTGGACCACATCAAGAAGATGAGGGACAACCTTCAGGACTGGACGAAGAAGGTCAACCAGACCTCCCTCTACATCGAACAGGGCACCCCCGAGCCTGTCATCTAATCTGATACCTCACCATCCACTGTCTTCTCTTGTTCGTCAATTCCATGAACATATCATTTTCCACCATGTCGATGTCATCCGCGTGTTCGTAAAATATTTGCTGCCCCGTCCTCAGCGATGGATGATGAAGAAGGTCATCACCTATCTCTTTCCCGTGCCGCCAGGCTTCCTGTTCATGTACTGTCTGTATTCTCGCTTCTGTTTCACCTTGACGGCACCCTGTGCGTTGCCTGCAGCAAAACAGAAGAAGATGATGAGGTTAGAATTGCGGTGTGTGCGAGTGCGGTGCGGTGGCACACACATACCTTCGACCTGTTTGCCCTTGGTGGTTTCGAAGCCCACGGGCAGGCCCATCGCGGCCATCATGGCTTCCACGGAGCCCTCCTCGTACTTGGTCTGCGGCTTCTTCGCCTCCTCCGTCTCCTGTTCCTGGGCATCGGCCTTGTCCCTCGACTTGGAGCGCGAATCGCGTCTCCTCTCACTGCACGCACCAAAGAGGGTCAAACCGCGTGAGCACACGCGCACGCACGACCGCACACGAAAAAGAAGAGTTTACCTGGAGAGACTCCGCCTTCTCTCGCGCTCCCGCTCTCGCTCCCGGTGCTCGTCCATGTCCCGATCCCTTTCCCGGTCTCTGTCTCGCCTGTCGCGCTGTTCGCGCTCCCGCTCTCGCTCCCTCTCGCGGTCCCTCGCGTACCCTCTGTCTCTGTCCCTATCTCGCTCTCGTTCCCTCTCGCGATCCCTGTCCACGTCGCCTCGGTCACGCTCACGGTCGCGGTCGCGGTAGCCACCGTCCCGATCGCGCTCGCGACCTCTGTCTCTCTCCCTGTCTCTGTCTCTGTCCCTCTCTCGGTCCCTGCCATCGCGACGGGAGTCCTCGCCTCTGCGCAAACGCACGCACTCGTGTTAGTGCCGCCTTGGACGGCTCAAAAAAGCGATGACAGTGGTTATTACCTTGAATGCTCGCTGAAGCGTCGGGATTCGTCCTCCCTGCGCGACCTCTTATCCCTTGCTACGTCGCGATCATCGCTACGCCCATCTACTCTCAGTGGTTAAGAAGAAGAAAAAAATCAATCAAAATTGAATGGCTGCATTCGGGGGGATAGAAGGCTTGGTCTTCGTACCTCGTTCTCTCGATCGAGATCTCGAGCGCTTTCTTGAACTCATCTGGGTGCGTTGGCAGGTACTGGCGCGGCAAAAGTGAATGCCACGGTGCGATTTCAATTGAGTTTTTTGGCGAGTCAAGAAAAAGCAAAGAAAATTGCTGGAGGAAATTGATTTTCTTCGTTGTGCATTTTTGGCGGGAAAGGCAAACGCATCAGTTTCCTGGTGCGTTTCTTCGCTTCCTTGTGTAGGACAAGACTACCGTGTAGTGCGGTCGTCATGGACGGCCCTGTGCTTCACGCTCGCTCTCGCTCTTCTCTTTCATTCAAACCTGCCGCCCGAGAAGACCTCTCCACTCCCAAGCACCTACAACCTCCACCTCGCAACCTGCGTGCGTTCCGCCCGATTCAAATCACATGTTAGAAATCCTATTCCGCTACACAAATCTCATCTCAAGCTCAATTGGTTTGTAGGACAAGCGCAAGACGGCGATGAATACCACTGCAGAACACCCGCAGGCGCTGCCCGACGTGGTACGGCTCGCTCTACCACCTACACTGGCCTTGCTTGTGCTCACCCACGTTGCGTCACCCTATAGGGTGCCGAGCATCAACCCACCCGCAAGATCGACGAAGACCTCCTGGAGCTCGAGGCCTTTCTCTCGTACGTCCATGCCTTTGCACGGTTTTCTTCTACACGACATGCTACACAAATGTAGCGGCTACCTGTTTTGGCAACTGACGCTGTCTCTTCTTCATGCTGTGTAGGAACATAAGCGATGAACTCGAGGATATCGACGTTGTTAGCCCGCTCCTGTTGCCCTTCACGTACATCTTTCCACTTTTCTGTGAGCTATGCGTCAGCCCGATCTTACACTTCCGACTCTGCCAGGGCTGGCCAGCAGAATGCGGTCAACGCTCCCCCCAGAGAGCAACTCGTCGCAGCCACCTCACAGTCAGATGAGAACCAACACCAGGCGCCACCGCTCGCCGAGCCAGCCGACTCTGGTACTACTTCCATTACCTGTGCGCAGTCAGACGCAACCCAACGTCGGCTCACCTTCGGATCTCAGCCGCAGAAGTTGAGGAGAAGTCAATCGACGCTGTCCGCTCAGAGGACGACGAGGAAGCGGTGTCACCAACGCCCAGCCCGACGGGCTCGCGGACCAGGCGTCGGCAGGACAGACGCAATAGAGCGAAGGCCGCCGTCAAGAAGGCGATCGAGAAGAGCGCAAGAACGAAGAAGGCCAAGCAGACTAAAACCTCTCCCCGATCCAAGCGGGTTCTCACCAGAGGCAGTAGCGGCCTCAAGACGACAAGCGAGGCCGACAAGGAGAACGTGAACTCCAAAGTCGAGGTCAACACCGAGACCGGTCCCGTCAACCCGAAGTTGAGTAGCGACAAGCGGTCGACCGAAAAGACCAAGGGTACAGACACGAGCACGGCGAAGTCTGTCAAGAATGAGGCGTCGAGCAGCAGCTCAAAGACTGCCCTTACCGTGCGCCGCCGATCTCGAGAAGCTGCTGCTCTCGTCGCATCTTCTTCGAGGCAGACGGACGACGAGGGTGACGATTGCAAATCGGACAGCAAGGACGAGGAAGAAGACGACGATGAGTGGAGAGAGGAGAAGCGGCCCGCGAAGCGCACAAGAAGACTGCCGGCATCCGTCATGCCCTCGCCGCCGCGTAAGGGTGTCCACGTCGGGACCAAGCAGAGGAAGCTAACCAGATCGACGTCTGACTCGGATTCGGACGACCAGCCGGCACAGGAGAGCGAGCAGACAACAACGCACGCGGAGATAATGAGGAAGCCGATGCCACCGACCAGGACCGCGGAGACGACGAAGAGGTCTGACGCTGCGACAACGCCAACCTCTGCGCCGATATCTTCGCCCGTGCATTCAAAAGCGTGGGAGCTGTCGCCCACATCCCATCCATCGTCGTCTCGAGCCTTGTCGCGCTACACCCTTCTCTGCGCGTCACCTTCGCCTTCGACCTCGCCTTCGCTGCCCGCATCACCGTCGCACCCGCACACCTATTCCTTGCCGGCTTCGAACATTCGCTCGTGGGACTGTCTTCACTGCGGAGGCAAAGGTGCACTCGACAGCTACTTCTCTCCGCTTTTCGCTCACTCACACGTCGGTGTATCATGTGCGTGTGTTTGTGTCGTACAGGCAACTTTTGGACCCGGATCATGTGCCGCTTTTGCAACAGAGTCAACCCATCGCACCCGTCAGGTGCGTATTCCGCCTTTTGCAGCGAAGGTATTTGGTCTAAGCGGCAGTGCATTATCACAGGCAAATCGACCGCCCTACCGATGGTAGGCGAGCTCGTAACGGGCGTGGTGGCCAACGTCAACGCGCGCGGCGTGTTTGTTGATATTGGCGCAGCCACCCACGGTATGTGACTTCGTGTTTGGTCTTGGGTTTACCGTCTCTTCTTACATCTGTGCGCGCATGCGCGGGTTGTGGAAAAGCGAGAATCTCGACACAGGAGGCAGTTGCGGAACTCCAGCCTGGGGTCAAGGTCTCTGGCAAGATCGTTAGAATAAGGGTACATTCTTACGCTTTTGCGTGTGGGAAAGCTTGCTGCTGACGATAAACAATCAGGAAGAGCCAAAGCTCCAGATTGCGATGTCGCTGGTGACCCAATCGACCAGGATTGCTCCCGATGAAGGCTCCATCCACATGGGGACCGTGTCTTCCCTACACGGCTATGGCGCTTTTGTCAACATACCCGGCTATTCTAAGCAAGGTACACGCCTCTTTACTCGTGCGCCACACCAGCGGAGTCTTACTTTCGTAAATATATGATCTACAGGCTTGCTGCGCGGTTGCAAGAGCCTGACGTACGGGCAGACAGTGCGCGTACTCGTAGAACGAGTCGTGGTACGCACCACCGCGATAGGGCCATTTCTCACGGTTATGAGCCTGCGCCTGGACTGACGTTGAACGTGTGGCGGGATAGGATGTGGGAGACGGGCGCCTCCAATACAATCTGAGATTGGTCAGCGATGCCATGGGGTGCATGAGCGGCAGCGCGCAAGACGTGGCCTACGGCGCCGAACAACCGCAACCGGCTTCCTCCGCTTCACTCTACAGCACCTGTTTCAGCTGCGGCGCGAGCGTACACAGCCAATACCGCTTTTGTCCCTACTGTGGAGGAGGTACACGGACCCAGCAGCCCTTCTCCATTGGCCCTTCTACTCACGCCATACTCGTGGATGTTAGGGACGGCGTCACAGTCCGTGCCAGCAGGGTCTGCCTCTGGTGGATCATACATTCCCTCTGCCTCGCCCTACTCGTATGCCGCGGCAACACCCTACGTGTACCCGCAGTCGCCCTATGTCCATTACCCAACAAGCACTGGGTGTGGCGAGCAGCCCCAGCCTCAGCAACAGCAACAACACACGGCAGTGGACGCGCTGGATGTCACCCTCGAGAGCCTTCAGCATGTATGCCCCCAATCCTCGCGACACCTTGGCCGATGTGAAAAACCTCGAGGTTCCTGTCTCACCTCACGTATTTGTTCACACAGATGCGGCTGGATCGCGATACCCTCTTGCAGTGGTACAAAACGAGCGCCGATCATTTCGAGACCATCGTGAACGGTTTCCTCGTGCGCGTCAAGGGTACCCCCGTTCACCTCTGGCGACACACCACACTTGTTCGTCGTCTGACATCTCGCATCGCATTGCTTACTGCGGCTCGGCCCAGATATGCGCAATCAATACGCGATTGGTCGCGTGATGGGCTGCGAGAGGATCACACCCTATCGCCACGACCTCCTGGGATCCCTAGTGTGCAACATAAACCTCCTCGTCAGAGTCTCCGGTACCCTCTCAATCGGGCTGCGTGTGTCGTGTGCTGCGTGTGTCGTGTCGTGGTTCGTTCGCGCGTTCTCACTGAACCCCCTCCCCTTCCCCACAGGCGACGCCACAGAACCCAAGCCATACGCACTGTATATGACATCGTCGCAGCCCTTCTCGCGGGAGGAGTTCGAAGCGTACCAGCTGCGCGTAGCGATGAACCTCGAGGAGGCCCTCACCTCTCCCAGCGAGCTCCAGCAGAAGCTGCGCGTCAAGCGGATCATGCACGACCGCCTCCTCCAGTAACCATGCATGTGGCTGCTCCTGCAGGAAAAGAACAAAAGAAAGAAGGTCCAGGAGGAGAGTCGAACTCCCAACCTCCGCGATTCAGCTGCGGCGCTCTGTCAGTTAAGCTACCCAGGTCCTTCCGACGGTCAACTCACCCCGATTGTAATGTAACCACGCTCGTTCGCTGATGCGCAAAACGGAACAACAAAATATAATGTTATTGGGTTTCCCAAAATTCGAGAGACCCAAATTGAAAATTCATGCAACCACACCCCAGAATAAAAGGACTGGGCGCCGAGAAAAAGAGACCAGCCACCAGGAAGAAAGGACCGACAGCCACAAGTTGAGACCAGCTAAGCAAAAATAGGTGAGACTCAGTATTGAATAAAGTCTCAACAACAGCAGGCCATGGAAGTTGTGTCCTCCTCCTCCTCCTCAGTGCAAGCCACACTGAGTGAAGTAGAAAAGCAAAAACAAAACCTGGAGCAGCAGCTCAGCACTGTACGTGCAGAAATGCACCAGCTCAGACCGGCGACCGGCAAGGGCGGCTGGCGAGGGCGAGGGCGGCTGGCGATGGCGACCGGCGACTGGCRAGGGCAGCTGGCGATGGCGACCGGCAATGGCGGCAGGCGATGGCGACCGGCGACCAGCAAGGGCGACTGGCGACTGGCAACCGGCAAGGGGGCAGCAATGGCGACCAGCGACTGCTAAAAAAATAAAAAAAAAAAATGAGGATGAAATTTGCAGGGGGGGGGAAGAAGGAATGGCATACTGTGCGCCAATTGCGACATCATCTGTGGTGAGATGATGAGGCATTTTGGGAATCGACACCACTGAAGATGAGACCAGGAGTGCTGCTCCAGTCTCTTGTGTTTTGCAGATGTGAGTCTCACTCAGATGAGACCAGTTCAGCAAATGTCTCCCGTAGTCTCATCTTGGGCGCGCAAGAAAAAGAGACCACCCGCGCACAAGTCGCAAGACTTTTCGGTTTGGGTCTCTCGAATTTTGGGAAACCCAATATGTCGAAGATGAAGGTGACGCTCGTGCTTGTCGTTTTGGTGGCCCTTTTGGGTGCGGTCTACGCCGCGCAAGAGTCGGGCGGTGATGCTGCGATCCGGGAGCAGTTCGACGCCTTTGTCCAGCGCTATGGCAAGAGCTACGCCTCTGCCGAGGAGGCCGAGCAGCGCTTCGCCATCTTCACCCAAAACCTTGCTAAGACCGCTGCCCTCAACATCAAGTATGAGGTATGCGTTTATACGAAAAAAAAATCAAACTTCTCTACTCACTCCATCAAGATGGCGGCATCTGATTGATAAACTGAATGTAATGTAATGTAGGGCAAGACGCAGTTCGGCATCACCAAGTTTGCGGATATGAGCCAGGAGGAGTTCCAGTCGCGCGTGCTCATGAGCAACCCGCCGCCCCCGCCCACCGAGAAGCCCTACCGCGGACCCAAGTTTGAGGGTTTCACGGTACAATTACCTTCATCTTCCTCCCCCTTGCAAGCGATGCTGATGTCCCACTCTGATTCACTTGTTTGCCCCCCCCCAACAGGCTCCCTCTACCTTCGATTGGCGCAACAAGCCCGGCGTCGTGACCCCCGTCTACGACCAGGGACAGTGCGGTTCCTGCTGGTACGTCGCCTTCGGCAATCAATCGTTGGGGCCGCGTTGAAGATGAAGTCAACTCAACTCAATCAAATCGCTGACTCGGGGCTCGGCTCTCGACGTGCAGGGCGTTCTCGGCGACCGAGAACATTGAGTCGCAGTGGGCGCTGGCCGGCCACAAGTTGACCGGACTCTCGATGCAGCAGATCGTCGACTGCAGCTGGTGGGACGACGGCTGCGGCGGCGGCTTCCCCTCCTACGCCTACGATGTGCGTCTCACACCGCATGCAACACACACACGACACACACATACAACACACACAACTCACGGTGTCGCGGGTGGGTACGTACAGTACGTCATCGATGCGCCCGGCCTCGACGCGCTGGCCAACTACCCCTACACGGCCGTCGGTGGCTCGTGCGCCTTCAAGGAGAGCCAGGTGGTGGCCAAGATCTCGAGCTGGACCTACACCACCACCGACAGCAACGAGCACCAGATGGCCAACTACCTGGCCCAGCACGGCCCCATCTCCGTCTGCGTCGATGCCGAGTCCTGGCCGTCCTACACTGGTACGAACCACCAGTTGATCAGTCGTTGTGGTGTGTGTGGTGGGTGTGGTGTGGTGGGTGTGGTGGTGTGTGGTGGGTGTGGTGGTGTGTGGGTGTTGGCTCGCGCGCTCATAATGTTTATTCAAATGCGATACAGGCGGTGTGTACAGGGCTTCGGCGTGCGGCACCTCGATCGACCACTGCGTGCTTGCGGTCGGGTACAACTTGACAGC
>CACVKS010001307.1:0-10880 GCA_902749335.1 Acanthamoeba triangularis
CAGGGAGGAGCAAGGCAGCGAGGGAAAGCGGCGCACGCACCTGGTGGCCTCCTGGTGCGCCAGCTCGTGCTTGCACTCGACGATCTCCCGCTCCTTCTTGAGGTAGCCCACCAGCTGTCGGAGCTCCTCGATGGTCTTCTCCTCGCCCGAGGGGGTGTAGCCCTCGGGGACCTCGCCCGCGGCGGCTTGRATCTGCGCCGACTTGGACATGAGCGACTGGAGGTGCGCGTGCAGCACCTCGTTTTGGCCCTGCRCRTTATAAGAAACAACAACCACGGTGAGACCCAACTGCTTTGTCAACAAACAGGCTTGTGTGGCCAAGGTACCTTGAGGTCGGCGACGCGGGCCTGCAGCTCGTCGAGCTCCTTCTGGTGGGACTTCTGTTCCTCCTCCCAGGCGGCCTGGAAAAAACGGACTGACACGTCAGCAAATGAAAGAAAGCTATCGAGAACATAAATAAATTTCTTAAACAAATTAATAAATATCATGTGGTTGTGTCGCACCTTTTCGATCTTGGTGGCGGAAGCCAGCTGCTCGTACTTCTCAACCGCTTCACGGGTGGCGTGCGACTGCTTTGAAAGGTCCTCCTGATGTGCGGATTGATCGACCAATCGACCAAATGGTCAGTCCATGGGACACCACCTCGCTCTCGCTGTGCTCTCAGGCGGGGGAGCCTGGCGAACCTTGATCTTGGAGAGGAGCGACAGCGAGTTGGCGTGGATCATGACCTCCCTGTCGTAGTTGTTCTGGGCCTCGGCGCACATTTCCTGGATTATTGCACGCCACCACATCGGTGAGCACCAGCACCACCAACTCCTGCCTTTGCGTGTGTCGACAAATGAGTGATCGGTGAGGCCTGAGTGTGTGGTACCTTGTGCACATGGAGGTCCTGTCGCAGGGCCTGCTCCTTGCTGAGGGCCTCCTCGAGCTGCGACTGCATTTCCCACTTCTCCTTCTCGACCTTGGTGACCCGGGCGTGCAGGTTTTCGATCTCCTGGCCGGCGGTCTCCTGGTAGGTGGCAAAGGCCGCCTGCTGCTCCTCGTACTTGACGTGGAGCTCGGCCAGGGTCGTCTTGGACTGCTTGAGCGCAGCCTCGGTGTCCTTGAGGCGCTGCTCGACCGTCGCGCGGTACTGGTCGTTCGTCTAGATCACGATCACGTCAAGAGTTAGCGTTTGCATTCTTTTCATTTCTTCATTCCTTTCCTTCTTGTTTGCTTTCCTTCTTTTTTTCCCCTTGAGTGCCTGGAAGCAACGAACCTCCTGGAGCTCCTTCATCGCTTTTTCCCTGTCGTCGGCAATGACACGGTAGTGGGCCAGGTGCTCACGCTCCTGGAGAGACTAGCGTTAGACAACGTTGTGTGGTGTGTGTGTGTATGTTCTCGCCAACATTGAGGGTAACGAACCTGGCTGAGCTCCTCGCGCAACCCGGCGATGACCAACTCGGCCTCGCGCGAGATGCCCTCTCCAGTGGCTGCTCCCTCGGCAGCGGGTCTGAGCACGCCACGCTGGCCCTGGAGAGAGACAAACAGCATTGAGCCACTGACAACGGCCTACATGTAGGCAGACCACCAGCAGAGAGCAGCAACTGCGGCGGTACCTTTCTCTCGCTTTCCAGGAGCTGCTGCTGGAGAGAGCGGATCTGGTTGTTGAGCGTCTGGACGGTGGCTTCGTGCTTGATTGTGGCCTCGCGCAGCTGTTGCATCTCCTTCTCCCTTTCGGACAGCTTCTGGCTCAACTGTTATTACAGGTGGTAGGGTCGGGGGGCCGCTCGTTAGCGCTACTTGACACCAAAAACCAGCGCTGCTTGCCTGTTTTTCTCAACAACAACATACCTCGCTGTTGCTCAGCTCGGCAGCGCGAAGCTGGTCTCTGATGCGCTCGTCTTCCTCCTCCCTGACCCTAAGCAACCCGAGTCACATCAACCGTCAGCCAGAGAGCAAGTCAAGGATATAACAGCGAGACAGACGCAGACGAAGGCGCGGTTAGACGTACTTGCGCGCGTGTTGGAGCTCGGAGCGAAGACGCTCGATCTCCTGCGAGGAGCTCTTCTTGAGCGCGTCTTCGCTGGCCTCCCGGGCGGCCAGGAACTTCTGGAGGTTCTGGGACAGGGACTGGTTGTGGGCGACCTCCTGGCGGAGCCCGGTAATGTCGTCGACCAGTCGCTTCTCGGCCTTGGTCAGGGCCTCCTTCTCGGCGCGCAGGATGCCCACCTGCTCGCGCAGCCTCCTCGATTCCTGCTGCACTACCTCCATCTCCTGCCGAATGGTCTCGATTTGCTGTGATAGAGACAACGAAGGAAAACACTTGAGAAAATGAACAGCAACAACACCATCGCCGACGCAAGTAAGCCGTACCATCTGGTGGGCACCGACCGAGGCCGAGTACTCGGCATTGCGCGTGCGCAGTGCCTTGAGCTCGTTGGTCTGCCCCTCGGCGGTCTGCTTCAGCTCCTCGTACCTCTGCTCGGCAAAGGTCTGACGGGACTGGGCCTTGACGACTTCGCTGCGGAGCTGGCTCATTTCCTCCCGCTGCTTATCGATGCGCTCCTACGAGCCGCGTCCCGAAAAGCAAAAGCCAAGTCAGCGACTGAGGGAGTTCACTGGCCCATGGAAGCAAGAGCCAGCCTAGGCGTGGAATATTGATCGTACCTGGTAGTCCCTGTCGTCCTTCTGCTTCTCCTTCCTGTAGTTGTCGAACTCGTGCTGGAGATCTTCGTAGAGGGGCTTGAAGTCCATTCGGCTGTCGTCGGCCTTCAGTTCGAAGAAGCGGTGCTAGGTTAGTACCTGGCAAGAGAAAGAGAAAGTGTGTCGTGTGTGTGGGTGTGTGGCACGTACTTGTGCGCGCCTGTCGTTACTCGAGGGCTCGGGGATGGCGGGGTCGGACGGCACGGCTGTTGCCGGGGACTGACGCAGATCGGCGATGGCCTTGAACATGTCGCGCTGGCGCATGACCACCTGAAGCTTCTCCGTGATCTGCGCCCGTTCGGCCTTGAGCTGCTCCAGGCGCTTGTACACCTCCTGCATCTTCTCCTGGGTCTTCAGCTCCACCTTCTTCTCCACCTCGGCCTCCAACTTGTGGACCACGCGAAGCAGTCGGCGGTTGTTCTGCTGAATCTCTTGGATGTCCCTGCAAAGGTAAGAGAAGAGGAGACGGACCGATCGGTGGTGGTGGTGGCGGGTTAGCTTCAGTGAAAGGCCAGACTCGCAGCAAAAGCAGACAAGGGATGTAAGGCGCACTTGAAGGTGACGAGCTCCGCCGGGATGATGGTGTCGGTGCCCTCCAGTGAGACGGTGCTGACCGACGCGGGAGGCGCAGGACGAGGAGGATATCCGGTCTTTTCCATGCACTCGGCCAGAAGCTGCTGGACCTGCTTGGCCAGGTCGTTGTTTTCCTTCTTGAAGGCCTCGGCCTGCTCCTTGGCCACCTCCATCTCTCGCACGGCCTGCTCCAAGCTCTGCGACATCTGGGTGTACTCTGTCTGCATCTTTTCGTACGCTTCCCGCTGCTCCTCGAAGATGGGCGCCTGCCACACGACGCACGAGACACACACACGGTCAGCCGGGGCCCGGCCTGGTGCGAGGCCGCTCAAGGGCGGGAGAGGAAGAAGTAAAGAAGAAGAAGAAGAAGAATAGTACCTTCTCCTCGACCTCCTTGAGGATCTGGTTGAGGTAGCTGTTGATGCGCCTGTTCTCGTTCTTGAGCAGCAGCGTGGTCTTCGTGGCCTCTTCGTACTTGTGCTGCAGGGTCAATGCCAGGTTGGCACCCTGTCGAGCGGAGGCGTACCGGTTGGGGGGGAGGGAGGTTCTCACGTGTGAGCACGGGGAACAGTCTCGCTTCGAAAGCGCTTCTTAGAAAAGAGGGTCGAAGGGGCAAAGAGTGGTTACCGGAGGGAGAGGGGAGCCCGACCCGGCCTGCACCGAGGCGTTGATTGTCGAGAGACGCTGCTTGAGCTCCTTGACCTGCGAGTTCAACGGAGATATATAAGCGATCCATAGCAGAACAAAAAGGTGGTGGGTGGACGGGTGGTTTGTCTGCCGTACCTCGTCGGCAGCCTTGGCGTACTTGTCGGCGATCTTGTGCTTTTCCTCGAGCACTCGCGACAGCTCCTCCTCGTACTGCTGCTTGATGGACGACATGGAGACCTTGGCCTGCTCCACCACCACTGTGGTGCAGAAGAAACAAGGAGAAAGAAAAAGACAACATCAACAGCAGCGCGTTCAGCCTCCAAGCCAATCGATTGGCGGCGACCCGGGTAGGGAGCGAGCTCGTTACCCTCGAGTTCCTTGGCCTTGTTGCCGGCTTCGGTGGCCTTGTCCTCGTGAAGCTGAACCAGCCTGTTCCTGATGTTGATCTCACTCTCGAATTGCTCCTTGGTGAGTTGAAGTTCGTCCTGGGCCGAGCGAATGTCGTCCATGTACTTGCCCACAAGCGCCTGCCATACCCAACAAACAAAGGGAGGGGGGTGAGCCTCCAGAGAGACGGTGAGAGATTGAAGATTGATGGTAACCTCGAGCTCGGCGTTGCGAGTGCGAAGCGTGTTGACGCTCTCCTTGAGAATCTTGTTCTCGGCCTCGGCCTCTTCGGCTTGCGCAGCTCGTTCAAACAATTGCGAAGACTGGTGGGTGACACAGGCGAATAACGTTATGTCAGCTGATGGACGGACCACACAGAGCTCACTACTGACTACTACTACTACTGTCACTATAACGCACAGTACCTTGTCCTTGCGCGTTTGCAGCAGCTCATCGGACCTGCTCTGCAGCTCCTCCTCCAGCCACTTGTTGTGCTTGATCAAGCTGGCATTCTCTTGCTCGAGACGCGACGACTTGAGCTGTGGATTGTTGAGCCGTCATCATCATCAACAACAACAAGGCGCCGGGTGAGAAAAGTCCATCACGTGCGGGGCCGGTGTGTGTCGCGCAACGCAAGGTGTGCGAACCTGAAGCGAGAGCAGCTCGGCCTCCTGCCTTTGCACTCGGATGTTGAGCTCCGACGACGCACTCGCAGAGTCCACTCTGCCCTCAGTCATGGCGCGTACCTCCTCTGCAGGCATGCATGCGTCATCATCATCATCATCAGCCGAGAAAGGGAGTGGTAAGTGCCAGAGTCGAGAGAGAGAGAGAGAGAGAGAGTGCAAGCCAAAGAGTGGCCTCTGCGCGCACCCTCCAAGAGCTTGATCCTGGAGTTCTTTTCGTTGATGGAGTTGAGCATGGTCCGCCGCTCGCTGTGCAGCTCGTCGGTGGACTTGGTGAGCTCGGTCAGCTTGGCTTCCTTCTCGCCGAGGGCCTTGACGAGGTCGTGCACCCGGTCCTCCAACTGCTTCTCCCTCGCGGCTGCAGAGACGTCCAGAATTACGGGCCATGAGCACCCCAACGCGCGCGTGTAGCGGTCGGCGGGGCGGCAAAGACATCTTTGCTTGCGCACGGTGGGGAGGTTGGGGCACTACGTACATGTGTCTCGGTGCTCGTCTGTGAGTTTGTGCTGGGAGGCCTTGGCCTCGGCGAGCTCCGCGCTTACCGCCACGAATTTGCTTTCCAATTCAATGAACAAATGCTCTGCGCGGGGTGGGCACGAGAAATTTGTAAGCCGATTGATTCGGAATGATACAGTCCAAGATGCCATTCAGCAGCGAGGGGCCGGTACCATTTTTAACCTTGACGTCGATCATCTCGGCATCGAGTGCACGGATTCGCTCGTGCAGTGCCTCGATCTTTTTCTCAGCCTTCTCCTTCACCTCCACTGCGAGGGGATCGTCTTTGTAGGTGTCCCATTCGCCCTCTGCCAAGAAGGTAACGTCCCCCTCTGCCGCATTTCCGTCCTCCGGCTTTGCCGGCGTCGTGGGCGGTGGGGAATCCTCACCCTCCATCTTCGAGCGACTACCTTCCGCGCAGACAACCGACTGAGATTGTAATCGATCAATTACACAGAAGAAAAAGGCGCGAAGCCCGTTTGTCACAAGAAAAGAAAAAAAAGTAGGAAGGAAAAACAAGTGAGCTCAGAGAAAATAAAGAGAGAAAAATAAGAAGATGGAGCCCTCCGGAGGATGCACGCTCACGGAGCAGCGCGGCTCGGCGTGTGGGGGGAGCAAGGACGAGGCACTGTTGGTGCTGTGCGACGAAACCAAGCGTTCGCGGCTCGAGGAGTACCTAGCTTCGCCTGTCTTTGGGTGTCTGCCGATTGAGCCCTCCGACTTCCAGTCCTCCGGCACCCCGGCCCTCCCAACAGTACTCCTTAGTTTTACAAGTTTTTTTCATTGCTTTGTTTTTTTTTTGTTTTTTTTTGTACTCTATTTACCAAGGAATTATTTACAATTAAATTATTGTTATTTGTTTTGTTCATTTTTATTGTTTATGTGTAAATGTGTTTTTGTAGCCAGCGGATGAGAACGCGGCGCCGACGGAGGTGGCCAAGAAGCGAAAGAGGAAGAGGAAGCGAGCCGTGCTCGACTCGGTGTGCCTTATCTTCCTGCGCCTGCCCTGTTCGTCTTCCTCTTCATCATTGGCCGACGCGTCGGCCGTCGAGTCGACTGTGGAGCCGACGTCGTCGGCCGCTTCTTCTCCAGCGGCGGCGTTGCGGCAGCCCTCAGCCGCGTTCGGGGCCTTCCTGCGCGAGCGGCTCTTCCACCACCCGTTCCTCTACCGCTACGCCAAGTCCTTCTACATCGTCACCAACGCCTCCGACGACCTCGGCTTCCTCCAGGACATCGCCCACGACGCCATCCACACCAACAAGGCGCGCGCGTGCGGTGTGTGTGCGTGTGCGGTGCGTGTGCGTGTGCGGTGTGGCTGACATGGGTGCGACGGTGCAGGTGCTCCGACTGTGCGTGTTCCCCAAGTCGCGCACCGAGGCGGTGGTGAAGGCGCTGCCGGACGAGGTGCAGCTCCACCCGAAGCAGTTCACCCACGTCCTCTCCATTGCCCGCGAGCGCGGCCGCTACTACTACGGCCTCGCCCCCAAGGAGCTGTTCTGGTGAGTGTCTCGTGTGTCATGTGTGTGTCTCGTGTGTGTCCCGTGTGTGTCGTGTGCGTGTGCGATGGCTGATGGGTGTGTCTGAGGCGCGATCGTTAGGGGACCCGAGAGCGGTGTGCACTCGGTGCAGATGGACAAGGTGTCGCGCGCCTACCACAAAATGAAGGAGGTCTTCACGCGGATCGACTGCCTGCGGCTGGCCGACACCACCCAGTGGACGGCCATCGACGTGGGCGCCGCCCCCGGCGGCTGGTACAGCCCTCTCCCCCTGCCCAAATACACCTCTTGCTTTCAGTCTGAGCCCATATCGACGTCCGCGTGCTGCGTGTTGCGTGTTGCGTGTTGCGTGCGTCGTGCAGGACGCAGTACCTGAGCCCGCTCATGAAGAAGGTCATCAGCGTCGACCCGGGCGAGTTGCGAATCGAGCTACCGCCCAACGTCGTGCACCTCAAGAAGAAGGTCGAAGGTACACCGTCCGCGCCCTCCTTTCAAGATAGTGAATGTAGCTCCCACGCAGCAGCTTCGGCTAAAACAATCGATGTGTGCGGTGTGTGGCGTGGCTGCTAGATTGTATGGAGGTGTTGGGGAAGGAGGCGCCGGTGGACCTGCTGGCGTGCGACATGAACATGTGCGAGGCCCTGCAAGCGATCGAGGTCATGCTGCCGCTCGCTCCACTGCTCCGAAAAGGCGGTTACATCGTCATGACCTGGAAGCTGCCCAAGTACGACACCACGCGACGCACACGACACACACTCGACACACACACTCACGGGACACACGACACACACGACGCAAGGCCACACGGCTAACAAAAGAGTGGTGGGTGTTTGTTGTGGGGCGCAGGCGCATGGACGTCAACCTGGAGGTGAAGACCGAGGCGCTGCGAGTCAACTTCGTCGAGCAGTTCGCTGGTTTCGAGATCGTTCAGGTCATTTGGCTCCTCGCCAACATGTACGAGCGCACCGTCGTTGCGCACAAGATCGCCGATTGAGCGAAATACACACAGCCCAGGGACCCCGTGTGTGTCTCGTCTCGCTCGCGCTTCAGAGATAAGCCAGGTTACTTCTTTGGTGTGTGGTGGTGGTATGTACAGCATTCCATGGCATTCGCAGCCTCAACTTGAAATCGGGGGCAGGAACCGGCTTCGCTCTCTTTTTTTTCCTTCTCTTTTGCTCTTTCTCTTGAGCCGTTGCGATCATGGTACGATGGTGTAGTTCATGATCATGCCCGCCCTCACGTTCTGCGCCACCTGCACAAGTGTCGAGACATGCGTGTGAGTCCCACACGTGTGGCGTGCGCACCCAGGTAAAATGAGAACGAAGAGAGAGAGAGAAAAGGAAGGGCGCACCTGGCACATGAGAACGGTCCGACCGGTGGCGGAGGCTCGCATGTCGAGTATCTTCTCCTCGCCGGGAAAGAGCGTGATGGCGTCCAACGTGAATATTGACGATGCCTCACTACAGCGCCCCACGTAAGACCCGTGTCAGTCCTACACGGCACACGGCACACGGCACGCTCAGCAGGCGTGTGTACCTGAAGGTGATGTCACCCATGCGCCCAGGCCAGAAGGGTCGGTGCGTGTCTGGCATTGGGCCAACATCAGGAGTAAGCCGAGGCCGCGCAAAGGTCTACGATGGCTGAAGGGAGGGAGGGAGGTACCTGATCGTCCGTTGAGGGCGATGAGGTACCATCTGGTCTTGGCGTTGATGGCGACGTTGATCTCAACCGGCAGATTGCCCCACAGGTACCCGTTGATCGAGTACTTGCGATTCGACTCTGGAGAGCAATAATGAAAATTCATGATCAATTACCCATTACATTGTTTAAATAAAATATATTATATATATATATTTAAAAAAAATATAGTACTAAATATTGATCGGGAGGAGAAAGATACCAAGGAAGGCGGGGTTGGTGGGGTCGACGCCTGAATCGGCGCCCAGGAACTGCTCAATGTTGCTGGCGTTGTAGGGACTGCAACGACGATAGGTGACGGTAAGAGTTAGGCAAGGCAGGGCACCACCTGGAAAAAGAGGGGACAGGTGACGGCACCTGAGATTCTCGTCGAAGGTGCCAAAGAGCGCAAAGATCTCCTGGTCCATGTCGTCGAGCGCATTGTACGTTGCGCCAGTCTTTGCATCCACCTGGTACGGGTGCGGTTTGTCGTGTGTGCGTGTGGTCAATCGAAGCAGCTTGAATGGCGGGCGTGCTGGAAAGTACCTTCTGTACGAGGTTGCCGGGGAAGGTGATGACGATTGCGCCCACCAGCCCCGCAAACGGATTATTCGGGTCGGCTTGGGAGTAGTAACTAATGGACGACGGAAGACCATCCACGATCAACCAACCACTCCTTCCTTCAATGGCCGAGTGCGGCGTACCTCCAGATCGATGACGACGGGTCCGAGTCGCTGGTGGGTCCGGATCTCGCACGCCACACGTAGGTGTGTTGATCGCCTGCCACGTGGCAAGCTGACGTCAGCAACGTTGGTTTGGGGAAAGACCCACCGGTGGGTCGTCCAGTGGGCGCGAAGTGGTACCGGGCAGGACGGAGCTGGCGGAGGTGACGCTGGCGTTGCCGCTGGGCAGATAGAAGTCGCTGACGTAGGTCACCCCCTCTGTCAGGATGCTCAACGGTATGCTTGCCTTGTTCCTGAACACCACCTATGAACGGGTTTGTGTGCGATGTGGCATGTGAGCGTGCGTGCGATGTGGCTTGAGAGCGTGTGTGCGATGTGGCTTAAGCGCGTGTGCGCCCACGGCAGACACGGCACAGGAAAAAGAGCGTGTACGGCGGCACGAGGCGTACCCGAATCTCGTCACCGGACTCGGCGTAGATGATGGGCCCTAGAATGCCGATGTGCGCGTGCTGCGAGGCGATCGGTTTGAGCTGGTCGAAGCTCCCGTCTGTGTACTCCCTGTGCCATTCGGTCAAAAAAAAAAAAAAAAAACTGTGTAGAAGAAGAAGGAATAGAAGGTGGGCGAGAGAGTACCGATAGATGGCCTTCTTGTAGACGGTGCCAATTCGCTGGGGACCCGAGGCCGTGTAGATCTGCTCCACGCTGGTGAACGGCTCGCCTGAAGCGCGAACGGCCATCGACAGAGAGAGGGAGAGTGAGTGAGTGAGATGGGGCGTTAGAGAGGAAGAACAAAGAGCGGCTCGTGTGGGGCGCGTGACGTGTTGGAGGCGGACCAGTGATCTGGTTGATGCCAGAGGGCGCGTAGTCCCACATGACCTCCTCGGCGGCGATGTAGTACGTTCGCACAGTGCCCGTGCGCGACGAGGTCTTGCCCTTCGGGTCTGGTGCGTCAGCGTGTAGAGGGAGGATGAGGAGCACGAGCACTGCGACACAGCACTTTCCAGGAGAAGAAGAGATCTCTGGTGGGGGCTAACCGAGGTTTGTGATGGTGATAACGACGGCAAGCAGGGCCAGCACGAACAACACCATCAGCGCCGTCAGCACCACGAAGCGCACCTGTGCTGTGTGGTCTCTGCATAGACGTGATGATGATGAAATTGAAATTAAATCTTGCAGGTGGAGATTGTTGTACACAAGCAAAGGAAGGTTGTACTTGTAAAATCGAACAAATGGTCGAAAGAGAGGAAATCGAGCGCATGCCGCGCCACACCGCGCCAGCATTGTTCTTGGCCAAGTCGTGATTCAGAAAGAAAAAATAAATTCTCAAAAAATGTTCCAGGGCCGCATTATTTTTATTTATATTCTTTTCTATTCTGTTTTGATTGGCAGCAGATCTGAAGTGATCCGCTGGATTTGATCCCATTTCCTGCAGTCAGAAAAGAAAAGAAGATGGCCAAGGTGTTGAAGGACAAGCTGTTTGGCGATTCGAGCAAGACGTTTCGCCCCAAGAAGCAGCAGCCCAGGGGTACCAAGCGATACGATCTCCATAAACA
>CACVKS010001308.1:0-10874 GCA_902749335.1 Acanthamoeba triangularis
CCTCCTCCTCCTCCTCCTCCTCCTCCTCCACACACAACACCGCACCACACCACAATGTGGAGTGGTGCTGATGCGGTTGCCGTGGAACAGGTAACATCAACGACAGCACCGACAAGAGCCGGTACTGGGCGCACTCCTTTGTGTGCGTCATTATCTCCTGCCTCGTGTATGGGCTCGTGTGGCACCTTCGCAAATACCTAATCGCGTGCAAGGTACATCGGAGATGAGCACAATTGAAAGCAGTCGTCCGGTCGGCACTGGTCTCATCGGTGTGAACCCTCTGTCGTCTTTCCAAAAACCGCAGGACAAATTCCTCACTCGGAGTGTGAAGTCGGCCGTGAGCGCGCACACGATCATGATTCGCAACTTCCCGGCGGGTATCGTCAGCGAGGCGGGCATCGCCAAGCACTTCGAGGAGCTAATCGAGACGAACGTGGACCTTAAGCGGAGCGTGGAGCGGGTCCGGGCGAAGCGCCGACGCCGACGCACCCTCAGCCTCGACGGTAGCCGCCGCCATGCCGCCGCCTGGGCCAGGGGCGACGAATTCAACGAGGGCGAGCAGTACCCACACAGCGCTGATGCCACGGCCACCGCAGACGGGGGGAGCAGCGGCGCGCCTTCGCACAACGGCAGGCAGAAGGAGCGAGCCTCCTTTGGCCGCGTTGTCGCTGACCAGGGCGACGAGGACCGGAGCCTGCTCGACGCAGACGGCGGGAGCGAGGCGGGCGAGGGGCGAGAAGAAGGATCAGGTGGCCAGGAGGAGGAGCAGGGGACGGCGGCGAAGCTCGGGTGGTGGGCGCGGCAGATGGAGAAGCGAAAGCGGAGGGCGGAGGAGGCGTTGGCGCGCGCCCGCGAGGTCAGCGAGAGCGAGAGCGAGCCAGAGCACGACAAGAAGAAGCCCAGCGTGGTGTCGGTCCACGTGGCGTGGGAGGTGCGGGACGTACTCGGTGCGCTGGAGACCTACAAGGACATCGACGACCAGCTCGACCACTACCGCCAGGAGCGGATGCTGCGGGGTCAACGGCCGCTCGTGTGGTTCCCGCCTTCATCCACGCTGACCGAAAAGCTCATCTATCTGGTGCTGCACTTTGGCACGATCGTGGAGGGCATCGTCTACGGCGGCGTGCGCGGCCGGCTCGATGCCATCCGCGAGCTCAAGCGCAAGAAGGCCGAGCAGAAGAAGGAGGTGGCGCGGGCCAAGCAGCGAGCCAGAGCGGCGCGCGCCACCGGCATCGTCTTCGTCACCTTCTCCTCCAGCGTCGTGGCCAAGGTACGCCTCCGTGTTCGTTCGTTCGTTCGTTCGTTCGTTCGTGGACCGATGGAAAAAGAGAGCACTGAATTGTGTGTGTGTGTGTGTGTGTGTGTGTGTGTGTGTGTGTGTGTGTGTGTGTGTTTCTGAAGGTGGTCACCAACATCTACCGAAAGCACACGCGCCTCTGGAATCTCAATCGCTGGCTTGCGGACGACCTCACCCCTCAGTCCAAGTGCGCCACTACTCCCGCCCTCGTGTGACTTGGCCGACTGCTCTCGCAGCTGCAGCTGGACAGACGCACTGACCCACGCCACATGGTGGGTGGCCCATACCCGCCCATCACAGGGCTCTCTCCGACAGGCAGTGGATCGTAAGCATGGCGCCCGAGCCGGAGGACATCATATGGCCCGTGCGCTCGCCTCCCCCTTTTTTTGCCACGGCTGCACTGTTCTCAATCGTGTGTGTACGTGCGTGTCGTCCTTGCCCTGTGCAGAACCTGGGCATCGGCAAGTGGGAGAAGCGGCTGCGCGTCGTCTACGTCAACCTCACGCTCCTCTTCTTCTTTTCATTTTTCACCACACCCCTCTCCATCATCTCTGCCCTCCAGCCTCTCAAACAGGTCCCCTCCCCCTACTTTGCACGATTCACATCGCCATCGCAACCACCTCCCACGGCTCGCTCACGGTCCCATTTTTCTTTCTGCGCGTAGGCCCCACTTTTTGCCGACATCATCAACAGTCTGCATGCGTGGAACAACGGAGCCATCCTCTTCGCCTACCTTCCCACTCTCATCCTCTTGGCCGTCACCACCATCCTGCCCCTCGTCATCTGGTGTACGTAGCCCGCCTACGCGGCATTTCGCGCCCCACCCACTGGGGTGGTCGGTGTTGCTGTGAAGCTGCTGAACGCGGCGCTTGCGCGGTGTGAAACAGTTTCGTCCATGTTCGAGGGCCATCACACGGTGTCGTCGACGCACAAGTACCTGGTGGTCAAGACCTACGTCTTCCTCCTCTTCAGCGTGCTTCTCCTCCCGTCTCTCTTCCTCACCTCCCTCGACGCCCTCATCCGCAAAGGTTCGCGCACCCACTCGCATCCGTCCGTATTTGGCTGCAAAAGCTTACACGCGCATACCGCACTCAACACTCGCACAGGATGGGACAACAGGCAACACCTCAACATCCTCTTTTCGGGCCTTTTCCTGCCCAACTCGGCTGCTTTCTTCATCAACTACATCATCCAGATGGCCATCGTAGGTCAAATCGTAGAGGTACGCTTCGGCCACACCACACATACTGCAGGCAAATGTGTGACTTACTCACACTCCGCTGTCTCGTCGTGTCGTATCATATGTGCGCCCTCACCAACCAGGTGATGCGATTGCCAGAGCGCCTGCAGTCGCTCCTCCTCAAGTGGAAGGCCGTCACGATCTCCCAGAAGAAGCGTGCCGACGAATACGCCTACCCGCACGAATACGGCATGCAGTATGCGTACATGATGGTCTTCTTCGCCACCATCCTCACGTTCAGCACCATCGCGCCGCTCATCCTCCCCTTCGGGACGCTCTATTTCTTGTGCAAGCACTTCCTCGACACCTACCTGCTTGTCCACGTGCGCCCGCGAGAGTTTGACAGCGACGGCAGCATGCTTTGGTACCCCCCCCCACCCAACCTACAGGTATTATCTCAAAATTACATTACATTACATTACATGTGTATTGTGTAATGTATTGTGTAATGTGTACGCTATCGGCTGACGGTCGGCTTCTCCAGGATCGTGCTACGGGTGATGCTCTTCACGGCGGTGTTGTTCCAGTCGCTCATGTTCATCTTCCTGTCTCTGCACGGCACCGCTGGTACGACTCATGAGTCTCCCCCAWAGAYGAGCTGYCTGTCTCGCTYGTCRCCTGCTGGSMTTGCTYACWGGCCTGTACGMCTGCTCTGTTCTCTGCTCTCTGCCTACAGGCCAGATGACGTTCGTGGGGGTGGTGTTGGCGCTGGCGCTGGCGGCGTTCTTCGCGGCCTACATGTCGGGCGTGGACATCTTCCACTTYGACAAGGGRCCCAAGCCCAACACGCTCCCCAAGGAGGCCAACTGGATGCGCGTCTTCCGCACGGCCTATCAGCACCCGTGCTGGCGTCAGGGCCACCATCACCACCTGCAGCACACGCACACGCACCGCCACCCGACCCTCCGCGCCGGTGCCAGTGGCGCCGTCRCTGGCTCCGGCGTTCAGGCCCACCCGTRAGAGTACTCCCAGCTCTCCTTCGTTCASRTGTAACCACCAACCAAGGCAAGAGAAGGCTTTGYGTCACGACTTCTTCTTTTTCTTGCTCTCGGTGCCCARGGCTTGATCAAACACGTCGCTGATGGCCTCCTCCAGCCCCTCCGTAGTASTGTCGTCCTGCAGCGGCGGTGTCTGTGTGCAGCGCAGCGCGGCAGAGATCAGTGGACAGAGGGGAGCGCCAGGAGCAGAGGCAGAGGGGGGTGGCACCATGAGGGAGGCAGCGTCGAGGACTGCCTTTTCGATGGCCTCGGTGTTGCCCTCCAGCGCGGGGTTGATGGTAACGCGCGTCAGCAGCCCCCGGCCGTTTTGCTCCAGCAGCACCGCCCCGTCGCTGGAGGTGAACACCAGCTTTTTGGCATTCTGAGAGCCACCAAGAGCCACGCACAAATCGTGAGATTGTACAGAATGGCCGGTTGGCAGACTCTTGCAAGGGTCATACGGCGCTCTCTTCGGCACTTCGCAGCTGCTGGACCAGGCTCCCAAGGAACTGGGACTCAGAGCGGCCGCCACCTCTTCCCCTCTTCATGTTTATTCTATTTCTATCTGAGTTTCTCTTGTAAAAAATCAGAAAAAGCAAAGTAAATCACTTGCAAGGCGCACAAGAAAGATGGAGCACGAAGAAGAGGGGCCAGGGCACAACGATGTGCTCTTCGTTTCCACCACCACGCATCTCGACGCACCATTCCTTGTCGGTATGCACTTCAGACAACAGTGAATGAATCTCATCTAGCCATCTCACGCCGGCGCCCTGGCCCAGGCATGGCACGAGTGCGGGCATCCCGTGCTGCAGCACAACCAACAGGAGCACCGGTTCATACCGATGACACCAAGGTTCAAGAAGAGGGTGGCGATGAGGGCGCACTGCGGTGGGTTCTCGACACGCGATACTACACGGCCGAGTTGCAGCTCGTGCGGGTGCGCCACACCGACGAAGCGGCCGCCGACGTCGAAGCCACGGTCCGGGCCAAGCTGCCTCGAGGCGCGTGCGACGCTTTCCTTCTGCTCTGCGACGCTGCCGAGGTGCCCTCTCACTCTCACTTATCTTTCGGCGTTCAGCCGCTCACCTCTATGACGGCGTCTACGTGGTGGGCCTTTAGGCAGGGACCAGCGCCAAGCTGCAGAAGTGGCAGGCCACGCTCGAGGAACTGGCGCCCGCGGTGCAACTCTGCGTCGCCCATGCGGGAGCGAACCAGCACGAAGCCAATGTGCGTGCGATCGAGGAGTGGTGCAACGAGAACGCAGTCGAGCTGGTCCTCTGGAACTCGCTCGATGAGGGCAGCGGCGAGGCCTCGACGGGCGGTAATACCCTCCGCGAGATCCGCGCGCACAGTGCGTCATGAGTCATGAACTCACTCATCCATGTTGTGCGACAACAGGCCTGCTGAGCGAGAGGCACGGCCTGGACCGAGTATTGGAAGCGCTGGAGGCCAACATGTGGCCTGCCATGACCATGAAGCCGCGCACCGGCTTCCTTCGACGTACGTTCCACCTCCCCTCCCCGAAGATCTCTCCATCCCGTGTTAACAACAAATGACGACACAGCCACCAGCTTGCCCGACGAAGAGAGCGTAAACGAGAGCGAAGGCGAGGAGGTGAAGGAAACGGCCCAGCCAGAGGCACCGCAGCAACAACCCGAGGACCAGCAGAGGGCGGAAGAGACAAACGAGGCGCCAGCAGGCCCGGAGCCAGCGGATATGGAAGACACGGAGGAGGAGTGGACGGACGACGTCGAGGAGCACTTTGACAAGGCCTTCAAGCAGCTGGCGGGCCTGCGGGAGGCGCGACAGCAAGCGGCGCAGATGAGCGACCAACAGCGGCGTGACTTTGCCGCCGACGCCGCGTTGGCGCTCGCCCGCGCCTTCGGCCTCAACCTCGAGGACGACTCCTCCGACAGCGATTGACCGCCGCAGCCGAGAGGCCCCGCAGGCGAGGGTAACAACGAGTTTATGTAGAACAGAACGGGAAAGAGGAAGATGATGAAGATGATGGTTTGCGGTCAAGACGAAGGAGCGGAGGAGCCGATGGTGGGAGGGACGGCGGTGGAGGGTCGGGAGAGGGTGCAGACGTGGATGAGGTCGAACTCGTCCTTTTGCACGGCCACGCGCGGGTCCTTGGCCTTCTCCTGCTCGGCGAAGGCGAGCAGCTTGCGCATGTCCATGAACTGCTGCCGCAGGCCCAGCTTCTGGGTGATGCCCTCGAACTGCTCCTTGCGCCTCTCGTACCGGTAGTTGTTGGTCGACAGCACCAGCCGCCCGCCCTCGTTCTTGCTCAGGTCGTCTTCGTTGTAGTCCGTGTCGTTGACCGGCAGCAGGTAGTGCGCCGTCGCCAGCAGCAGCGGGATGCACTCGCTCTCATACCTGGCAGGTACCACCGGATGACGATGCGGGTCAGGTGGGCACGACACAACACACACAGGACCACAGAGAGGATGGGCCATGCGTACACGCAGCCGGAGCCGATGATGATGTCGAATGGGCCGTACTGCTGGTTGAACTCGACCACGCCCTCGCCCCACGTCAGCTTGGCCGCCTGCATGTCGGTGCCCACTGCGCGCGCAGGTGAGTGAAACACGCAAGCTGACGTGGGGCGAGGGCGGGTAAGCGTAGAGAAAGAAGGGTGCGGTACGGTGGGCGTTGAGCTGGATGTTGCGCTGGAGAAGGTCCACCACCTTGTCGTGGTAGTCGGTCATCACCACCCGCTTGCAGTACACCGATGCGAGGATGCCGTTCAGGCCTAAGGCGACACGGCGACGTCATTCGTTACTTGTTGCCCCCACCAACATTCAACAAGGATAGAACATGCTTACCAGGTCCAGCGCCAAGCTCGAGGACGGTCTTGTCCTTGAAGAGATCCTTGTTCAGCACCATCCAGTGGCCCAAGATTTGGGCGTTGGGCCACACCATTTGCCCCAGCAGATGGGTGTTCTGCACAAAATCACTAAAAATCGCATGGAATTTAATCGGGTGAGATTTGATGATGAAAGATTTTTCCCAAGACCAGCAAAGACGTACCCGAGGCTCTCGATTTTGATCTCCTTGCCATCAAAGATGAACGTGGTGTGATCGTATTGGTGCTCCGCATCGAAAATCTCGAAAAAGTTAGAGGGTTCTTCTTCCTCTTGCTCCTCCTTTTGCACTTCCTTTGCCACCTTTTCCTCTTGAGGGTTCTCCATCTCTTCAATTGTCGGCCTCTTCGACGTCCGGTGATTTGATTGAATTAGTCTTTAAAAAAGGAAAAGATTTAAAATCAAAAAGTGGAGGTGTTGGAGTCGATACGCAGCTTCCCGAGAGGACCCACTCAGGGCTGTGATCCCTCCACCAAGGGGACCGGCGTCTTTTCCCTGCTCTGTCAACCAGCCTGAGGCGTTGCGACGCTCATCATCGACCTTGAAGCCCTCCCCTCCGAGAGGACCACAATGTCGAGTCTCCTTCTGGAATGGGGCAGCGGCCTTCGGCGTGGGCCTAAACCCTCGCTCGACTACGCACGCCACCAATCCCTCCACCCACATGCCCCGCAAGCACGGTTACAGCCCGCTGCTTAGGCGGGCCGGCGAACTGACAGAACCCACACCGCCCGTTTTGGCCGCCACGCTCGACCAGGGGCCGGGCCATTATGGGACCCGTGACTCCGCTCACACCGGTAGCTGGAAAGATGAGACAAGATGGTGGGTGGACAACGTTGAGTGTGTGAGAAAGTGAGCCACTTGTGGCGCTGCGGCTGCATTGTACTACTCTCCCGTAGACTCATTCTTCTCCACTGTTGTGGTTGTGGCGGGCGGCTTGACGGCCCAGAAGGTCCGGCCCTTCCGCGCCCACTCCACGGCCTCTTGCAGCGCACGATCCCTTTCCGGCGTCCACGCGGGACCCTCGTCCTTCTTCTCCCTTTGCAGCCTGTGCAAGACCCAGACAAGACCGTGAGCGTGAATGAGCAGACTGTAGCCGGTATAGCTGTACGGGGGTGAGACGCGGCGCGTACCTGAACACGTCGACGATAGGGCCGCGTCCGGTGACCACCATCAGAAGACCGTTGGGTGGAAGCGCGTCGTAGATGCGGCCCACGCGTTCGTCGATGTCGGCCAGGTGCTTCTCGAACGAGCCCGGCGGCGGCGGCGAGGGTCCACCCGAATCAGCTGACTTTCGCGCGCAGCTGGCAAAGTGGTCCTCAAAGGTGTGGAGCTGGGTGAAGATGAAGTCCGCCCGACTGTCGCTGTCCAGGTGCGCCGTCAGTCGGTCCACGATCTCTTCGTCGGTGTTGCAGGCGCAGGTGGTGAGCAGGTTGGGCGGCGGCACGAATGACGACGACGACGAAGAAGACAACGAGGGAGACGAAGGCAGGGGAAGGAGTGCGGTGGGAGTGGGGAGAAGCCCGTCGCCGGCCTTGGCGAGCTTGCTGGGGCTGGGCATGAAGGCATCGGCCGGGCCTCGAGTGCGTTGGGGTGGGACGTATCTCTGCAGGGCGACGAGGCGATCGATGACCGTCACCTTCTTGTTCGCGTTCCGCACTTTGATGAAGAGGTTCTCGCCGTCGTCCTTGTCCGACACTTCCACGTCTCCGCGCTTGCTGACGTGCACCCCGGCCTGGGCCACCTTCAACAGAATCAGCTCCATGACCGCCTTGGCGTCTTCCACACTGCAATGGCCGTCGTGGCCTGCATTTGGGAGGGGAACCAGGCGATGAGTTAAAAACGTGGACACGAGCGCTTGCTCGTGGCGAGGAAAAGAGTTGGGTCCCGCACCCTGCTGAATGAGTCGCTTGAGGAACTTCTCGGTCAGGTAGCGCAGGGAATTCTTGAACGGCGGCCCGTTGGCGTGAGGGAAATGCATCGTGGTGTCTGCCCCCCCCCCACGGACACACACCGCATTGCGTTAGTTTAGACTACCTAACCTACCTCGCGGAGAAACCATGCATGATCGAGCAAAGGGTCGCTATGGATGCGGCGCGGTGTACCAATGACCCTCTTGTGAAACAGCCGAAGTGCCAGCAAATCGTTTTCAACCGAATGGCCGGCGATGATCGTCTTCCTACGATCGGTCCCACTGGGATCAGCCGAAGCCGCACAAGGCTGGGTATGTTTGGGGGGGGGGATGAATAAAAGTACCGGGTAATGCCCAGGTCGTGGAAGGCCTTGTGTACGTCCTCCAGGCGAGTGGTGACGCCAGTCATCATCTCCTCGGTTATTCCGCTCCACCTGGTTGCACCACCACAGGAGTAAGTGGGTCAGCGCTTCAGCAACACGCCGACTGGTGCCGCAGCGAGAGTAATACCGAGTCAGGTAGTCGGTGATGGGCTTGTGTGGTTTGACCAGTTGGTCGTAGAGCACGTTGTAGTTGTCGTCGATCACACTGACGCGAGTGAGCTCGTGACCATCTTCCGTCAGGCACTGCGCACATACAGCCGTGCAGGGTCAGGAACACACACACCTGAGCTCTCACACGCCCTCTCATGCTCGCGGCGCGTACCATCTCACAGTCGATGGCGACGATGGGCAGGTGCCTGCGCTTCACGCCCTCCTTCTTCTCCATCTTCTTGGGCAGTCGCACAAACAGCGACAAGTTGGGCGGAGGCCTATTCGACGAGCCCGTCAGCCAGTCCTCCGGCTTCGACACCTTGTAGATGGGGAACCGGCTGGCCTTCATCTCCTCCTGTGTGGCGATGAACTCCTCGAACAGGCTGCCCACCACAGTCCGTAAGCAAGGGCCTTGGGGATGCGTGTGTTGGGAGACATCCATACCTGGCCCTGTCCGTCCCCTCGGGCAGCTTGCTCACCAGCTCTTGGTACTGCTCCTGAAGCAGAACGGCGACTTCCTTCTCCACTTCCCTGGCCTGCGAAGCGGACATCTTCTTCTGCAGGTTCGCATCTGTGAGGATCAGGGTGGCCACCGTCTCGAAGACGCGGTACCTGGCGATGTGCCCCAACGCCACGCAGACCCGTCAGATTGATGGTCGTCACGATCCGCCTCGGCGAGGGGTCAAGCTTAATTGGCACGCCATGCACACGTACTTGCTGCCCGGGGCATTGAAGGCCGAGACCTTCTGGAAGATGCCGCCTTCTTCTGTGGTCAGCATGTTCTTGAGCAGGCCCTTGTGCTTGATGAGCTCAGCTGGAAAGAGAGGAGGTGCACACGATGAGCACGACGACGACGACGAACGCGGCGCTGGTGGTCATGATCACGTACCCTGGCCAAGCGATCGAATAACAACCATCACGGTGGTAGGCAGGGTGGCAGGGTTGCTGAAGAACACCGCCGGCGAGGGCTTGGGCTGCACGGCGTAGATCCACAGCAGGAAGTCGCGCAGGTCCTGCCAAGCCAACCAACACACGGAAGGTGCACGGCGGCAGGTGAGAAGTCGGCATTTGTACGGGCGGGAAGGACGCAGCAGGACAAGGTACCTTGGTCTTGAGCTGGGCGGCCAAGAGGTCCACCGAGGGGTTGGGGCTGTTGGTGTAGGAGTGGTGCAGCAGCTTCTGCTTCTTGCTTTTCTTCGGCTTTTTGGGCTTCTTCTTCTGCTTGCCGGCGGGGGGAGCAGGACTGTCGTCCAACGCCTGGGCGGGCGTCGTGGCGGGTCCCGCCAGGAAGGCCGTCAGGGCCTCGAGCTTCCTCTTCTTGTCCGTCACGGACTGGCGCGCTTCGGCGACCACCTCCTGCTGGGTGCGGCTGCGCGAAGAAGAGGAGGAGGACGCAGTGGATGATGAGGCAGAGGTCACCTCTTCTTCCTGCTCCGATGTGCGCGGGCGGACGGCACGCTTTTTCCGTGACGTAGGGGGAGTATCGGCCTGCTCCTGCTCCTGCTCTGATGGCTGAATCTTGCCACCATCGCCATCAGCACCGAATTTGCGTTTCTTCATTTTCTGCATGCTCCCGCTCCAAGCTTGGCGAATGGACGCCACAAAGCCGGACTCCTTCCGCTTGCCCGAAGGGTTATCACCTCCGCCATTGGATGCTGGTCCGTCCATCTTCTTGGCTACTCCGCACAACGGGACGAAAAAGTGAAACAAAAATAAGAATTGGAAAACTCGTTTCGGAGAAATGAAAAAAAAATACTCTCATCAAAATTGTTTCCTCTGCCCTCTTGCCTAAGTTGTTGCTTTGAATCTGACTGCCCCTACCGTCTGGAACCAGTTGGTACGCATTTTCAGCTCACCAGACCATTACAAAATGCATTCTTGTGCCAATCTTTTTTTAATCTGTGGTTTTTTGGAAGTTGCAGCTTTCGGGCAGTTTTATGGACCGGCGTTTGAACCGGTCTCGATTGGTCCAATGGCTCGCGCCTCTCCGTCAACAAACGAGGCCCGCGAATTCTGGGTGTTGAGAAAGAGAGGTCCCTTGCGAAGAGATC
>CACVKS010001309.1:0-10874 GCA_902749335.1 Acanthamoeba triangularis
ACGAGGGCGATCTGGAGGGCCTGCTCGCGGCGGGTGATGTCGGCCCGCGGGAAGGACCAGTTGAGAATGGTGGTGGGGCCGGTGAGCATGGCCTTGACCGGCAGGTGGGTGTAGGACTGGGCCACGACGAACTCGCGCACGGTCATCGCCAGACCGCCGCTGCGGCTCAGGTCGCCCCAGATGATGGGCGGACGCACGCATCGGCTGCCGTACGACTGCACCCAACTTTGTATTTTGTGAACCACATCAATCATTAGTTGACCACACGACACGCACGGCACGGCACGGCACGGCGCACGAGACGCGGGTAAGTACCCATTGTTGGTGAAGGCAAAGCCGTCGATCTTCTGGCCGAAGTACTCGACCATGTCGGTGCGCTCGAACTCGCCGTGGACGGGCACGTCGATGCCGAGGCCCTCCTGGAGCCCGATCGAGTGGGCGATGTGCTGGTCGATCTGCGACCGGTACTCGTCGGCCGTGATGCGGCCGCGCTGCAGCTTGACCCGGAGGCCGCGCACAGTGGTGGTCTGCGGAAGCGAGCCGATGCTGGTGGTGTAGAACAGGGGCAGTGGGACCTGCTGGGGCTTGCGCTGGGCAAAGGCCTGGGCGCGCTTGAGGTCCTCCTCCTTGAGGTTGGCGATGCGCGTGCGGATGGCCTCGCTCGAGGGCTTGGCCGAGTGGAAGGCCGACCAGGCCTCCTCGATCGCCTTCTTCTCCTCCAGCGCAGCGGCATTGTCACCATCTTCATTGCAACACACGACGCACACACGATTGAGTTCACTGGTTTCGCGAAGTGGGAAACAATGTAGCTTGTACCCTTCTTGATAAGCCTGGCGACGAAGTCGACTTCCTTGAGCTTCTGGAAGGCAAAGGCGAGGACCTGGCGGAGGGCCGAGGGCAGCTTGGTCTCCACGGTGGCATCGTAGGGCACGTGCTGAAGCGACGCCGAGGGCTGAACCACCAGCTTGCCCTCGAACGATGCGCGGATGGCAGCGAGCTTGCTGATAACGTCATCAACCTGTCCCAGAGCGATGGCACGCGTCAGTGTAGACAGTAATGTGTGGTGGTGTGTGGTGAGTGTGTGGTGTGTGGTGTGTGGTCTAGATGACGATGTGCCACGTACGTTGATCTGCCAGACGTTGCGGGCATCAACCACGCCGGCGCCAAGGGTAAGGTGCTTGGGCAGTCCGTGCTTGGCCAGGAGGCCGGCGTTGTCGCCGCGGGTAAAGTCCAGGCTGATGCCAACCACGTTCTTGGGCGCGGCCTGGAGCCACTTGAAGGTCTCCTCGCCGAGATCGTCGAAGAAGGTGACGAGGTGGACATTGGGGCCGTCGGCGAGCGCCTCGAGCACGTGGGTCAGCAGCGCGCGGGTCTCGGCGTCGTGGTCGACCACGAGAATGGGCTCCTGGAACAGCACTTCGTCGACGTGGGCGGCCTTGAGCTGCTTGAACAGTGCGACGTAGTGGGGCAAGATGTGGTCCTTGAGGAAGGCCGCGGCCAGCTTGGCCTTGGTCTCGGCGGCCGCCTGCTGCGCGCCGCCGACGATGTAGCGGCACAGCTTGACCAGCGTAACCGGTCCGAGCACGATAGGCAGCGACTGAACCTGAAGTGTGTGCGTCAGTGAAACGGTTTCAAGGGTAAGGGTGGTAGACGAAAAAGAAAGGTTACCTTCTTGCCGGCAGCGGCGGCGGCGACGATGTCGCTGGACTTGGCGATCTGCTGGAGGAAGTCGGAGAAGTCGACCTCGGCGGCGAACTTGCCGGCGAGGAAGGGCTCCTCGATTTCGGGCACCAGGTAGTGGTAGTTGGTGTCGAACCACTTGGTCATGTGCAGCGCCCTGGCGCCGGGGATACCGCGAGCCAGCGCGAAGTACAGGTCCAGACCCTCCTATCAAATGTTGAAAATAATGATATTAAAAAACTCAAATTACCAACATTTTGGAAACAGACACAGAGTGATGCCTGTTTGGCGCCAAACATCATCATCAACGCAAATTCCACGCAACCTACGCACACATTCCACCTAGCCCACGCACCAGCCAAATACTGATACCACAATGGGAGGGGGCATGTGGGAGTACCTTGCCCGAGTTGGCGAAGCGCGAGGGGATGAGGCCGAGGCGGAAGGCCCAGTCGAGGACCTGGTCGTAGAGGCTGAAGCTGCCGACGCCGATGCGCTCGATGCCGGCGTCGACCTGGGCGAGGAGGTTAGCCTTCTCGACCTGGGCGGCCACGTCGAGCAGGTGGGTCCGGTCGGTGGTGCCGGCCCAGTAGGACTCGAGCGCCTTCTTAAGCTCTCGGTCCTTGCCCACGCGCGGGAAGCCGATGGTGCCCGTGGCGACCTCGGAGAACTGGGGTACGTTGATCGACATGATGGTCTTCTTGATACGAGTAGAACAGCAGCGGTACGGATAGTAGTTGGTGTTGTTGGTGTTGCGGAGGAAAGATCGAATAAGCGAAGAATCTCCTGTCAAGAGTCTGTTTGGCACATCACCACCATAACAAGACAAACCAGGTTAGTCACCATTGCCAGCTAAGTGTTGTTTGGTTTGGTTTGGTTTGATGGTGTTGTTGGATGTCGGGCAGGCTGAGCCTTACCTTGGCTTCCTGGACAACTGGTGAGAGCGAGCGAGTGAGCCTGAGCGAGTGAGTGCTGGTGCGGTTTTGGGTAAGAAGGGAAAGTGGAGGCCAGGTGGTGGCTTTTATACCTGGTCCGGTGAGCCAGAAGCCGGCCCCCTGTCAACTCTCCGCTCGCCTGCTGTTGGCCCATTTCAACCCCGCACGCCCACACACACCACCACACGACCCACCAGGGCCGACACGTCAGCGCTCGCCGAGCAGGTTGGTGGCCCAACACTGCGCCAGCCCGGGCGTAGTGTTGGGCGGACGGACGGAGCGGAAACAGAACACACAAAAGGTAAAACTCCTGGCTGGCACGGTGAGTGCACCTGCGGTGTTAGGCACAAACACCGGGAGTGGGCGCCACGTACCAACAGCTGTCGGAGTTGCCCACACCGCAACCGATAGGCCAGGAAACATCCGCAGCGGTTGCGTTGGTGTAAGCGCCGGTGGCTTGGTGGAGAGGCGCCCGAGAGCTCCGCGACCCAATACGTTGCCCTGGTATGCCGGCCACGAGCGGCCAACGGACTGTCGCATGTCTGTATTGCCCCCCCCCCCATCAATAAAATAACTCATAAAAAGTAGATGGGAGGGCACCTTGTACGTTAGGAGCAAAGGGAGGGAAGCAATGGAGGTTGATTGAGGAATGCCCTCACGTTGTGCTTGCTCATCTTGGCCCGCTCGTGATTTCAGGTGTATTTCCAGTACTAGGGACTTTCTTTTTGTGTTTCTTTTTTGTTTTAAACAAAATTAATTATTAAATTGTTGGAGAAGAAGACTCCCTCGCGTCCTCCGCCCCTTCCCGTTGTATTTGCGGTCGCAACCTTCCACTGGGTACTGCCCCGGCTCTTGATTCACTGGTTGATTCTTATCGCGAGAAAGCAGTTGAATTGATTTTGCGCAACACACATCTAGTAAAACAAGATGAGCTTCGTCGGCACGCCCAACTGCTATGTCTGCGGCAAGAAGGTCTACCCTGTTGAGCGCATGGACGCCGATAAGAAGACGTTCCACAAGTACGCTCCTCGACTCCTTCAACGACATTCTCTCTGGGCTTCTTTGGCCTCTAACCGCTATCGACCACTCTTTGCGCGCAGGGGCTGCCTCCGCTGTGCGCACTGCAATTGCGCATTGAAGCTGGGCAACTACGCTGCGCTGCAGGGCAACTACTACTGCAAGGTACTACAAGTTTTGTTAACTTACCCTCCCTGAGGTAGAGCTAGGCTCACCGCATTGTTCGTGGTGTCTGCTATGTAGCCGCACTTCAAGCAACTCTTCAAGCTCAAGGGTACTTGATGATTGTTGTGCCTCTAGTGTGAGGCCTTGACTCTCACAACGCTACGGCCCGCACAATGCAGGCAACTATGACAGCGGCTTCGGTCGTGAGCCGGCCAAGATGAAGTGGGACGCCAAGGGCGCGCCCTACGGCGTGGGCTCCGAGGAGTCCGATGAACCCTCCTCCGCCTCGGCCCGGAGCGAGGACCCAGCCCCTGTGCGAAGACCACCTTTGCGCCACATTCGCTAATTTTATTGATGAATGAGCCACTTACGCCACCACCTTTCCTTACAGGAGACGAAGCCGCTCTGGGGCGAGCCTGGTGACGAAGCCCAGGAGAAGCCGGCGATGCGGTCCAAGTCCTTCCGCGTCATCAGGCGCGACGCGCCCAAGAAGGAGCAGCCGATCGCCCACAGTGATGCGGGTGTCGACGAGACCGGCGGCGGCGATGATGAGAGAGCGTTCCCGCTCCCGTCGGCCCTCCGCAAGTCGGCCAAGCTGCCCTCCCCGCCTCAGCAACAGTCGCCGCCCAAGCAGTCACAGCCGCAGACCACGCCGGTCTCGCCGCGGAAGCCGTCCGAGGCCGCCGCCGCGACGGCGTCGAGCCACAGTGACAGTGCTGCGATCGAGGCGGAGCGGCGCAAGGTAGCGGACGAGCGGCGCAAGCTCGACGAGGAGCGGCGCAAGGTGGAAGACGAGCGAAAGAAGGTGGAAGACGACCGACGGGCGCTCGAGGCCGAGAAGGCTAAGGTGGAGGAGGTCAAGCGACGCATCTGGGAGGAGAAGAACAAGGTCGCCGCCCAGTTCAAGCAGGAGCGCGAGGGCATCACGAAGGAGCGCGAGGAGCTCGACACCGCGCGCGCTCAATGGGAAGAGGCCAAGCGCGCGGCCACGCATGCGTCTGTGGCCAAGACCGACGCGGTGACGCCGCCGCAGAAGGCCGAGACCGAGCTGCAGGCCAAGTGGGCCGAGCTGGAGGAGCGCACGCGGGAGGAGAGAGACAGCGTCCAGCGTGACAGGCAGAAGCTGATGGAGGAGAGGAAGGCCCTGGAGGAGGGCGTACGCAAGCTCTACAACCAACTCGACGCCAAGATCAAGCAGCTCGATGATACCATTGCCGGCCTCCAGCAATTCTGAGAATCCCCGCCAGACCTTGAGGACATCCCACCACTCAAACCAGCATCAGTGTACCAGCAAAAGAACAAGGAGATCTCTTATTTATTTTATCACATTATCAAACAACAGACCGATCAGTGATCATGGAGGGAAATAAGGTACTAAGGCCCACTCTAAAACTCTACGACATTTCCCGCATAGCGCAGTCCTGCTGACGGTTACGGGAGTGGAAAAACGGAATGAAAAGAACAGATAATTATGCTGATAATTGTCTCCAGTTTGCCAAGACAAAGACAGGAAGCAAAAGGGAGCGATCAAGTGCAACGTTAACATCAAAGGAGAAACATAGAAAGAAGAAAAGAACAGAACAGAATTAAATAGTTAAATTCGAAAATGTGGATGGAAGGGACCACTTCATCCTCGGCCGATCCTGGCGCTGGCGGTTCGCCGTCCACCCCTCCTGCTGTTTCATCAACATCAGCGGTAGGGCGCCTCTTGAAGGCATTCTTGCGGCCTGAAGACGTCTCTTGCTTTGTACCTACCCCTCTTGATTCGCGAGTAGCGACTCATTTCAACAAATTCTATTTAATTTTCTCTAATTCATTGCGGATGGCTGAGCGCGTGCACGCCGTGAACCGCCCTCTCTGACGTGGTCCCTTCCTCCCTATTTGCTTTGATTGGCGAAACCACGCGGACCACGTGAAAGCTTTACGAGGCGGTGGCCGTTCTCGCAGAGGGAAGGCGTAAGCCGTGCTACCTGTCGTTGGTGAAGCACGAGCCCACCCCCGAATACGCGTACGTGCTAGCCCTTTCCTCCTTCGTCCTTAAGCACCTGTTTCTTCTTCTTCTTTTGGCCTCTTCCACCTTCCTCGCTACGTCTTCATTTCCCTCGCATGCTAAGACATCTCCTCTTCTCACCGCTGGCTGACATGTCTCCCGCCCGGCCAGTCTATTATCGCTGGTGAAGGAGGACGGCGACTCTGGGCCCTACCTGCGAACCGCCGAGGTGCTACCGGTGTGTGAGGACCTGCGCCACACCCTCCGCGGCGAGACGACCGTACGCTCTCCTTCCCCTTCTGCTTTCGTGCTTGCGGACTTACCCACGAGATGCTTATCTCTTCTCTTCTCTTCTCTTCTTTTGCTTCTTCCTCTTCTTCTTTTTGTCAGATGGAGCTGTCTTTTGGAGCACGTAGCGACGGCCCGCTCTTTGTCTTCCAATTTCCGAGCGCTGATTGCGCTCTCAACGTCAAGGTACTCATCATCCCGCCGTCCATGATGTCTTACACTGGCTCGACCAAGAATTAATCCATACGTACGCTTTTTTGTTGTTTGCCACAGGCCCACCTTACCAAAGCGATTCGCCTAGCACGTACGTGTTGATTGTGTCGAGTGCTGCTGCTGCTGCTGCTGCTGCTGTGTTATACGCTCATGAGCGTGCTGATCTGGTCTCCTGGTGCTATCTTCCCCTCCTGTGCAGAACAAGAAAATTTCATGTTCAACGGGCCATCTCACGCATGGACCAAGGTGCGCCCTGGGATCCAATTGAACTCGCATTGTTGATCTACCAAACAGACAAGTCATTAGTTAACTTAACAATGTTGTTCAAATGCAGGCGTACGCCAGCAAAGAATCGAAGAGCGCTTCCGGTCAGTACTCTCTCGCTCATGATGGGTGTCTCCGTGCATTTCGTGTTTCTTGCTCACGGTCGCCACTCCCGCGCGTGTGGCACGTAAATAGAGGGTTCCTACACCAACCGGCCGTATGGCATGGCCAAGGTGAACGAGCTCCAAGCGGCGATGCAGGGCCTTCTCTCGATTGACGACGAGCGGATGAGGCGAGACCCGTCTAGGTATGGAAACCGTTGCACGCTCGCGACATAGACGAGCTCACCACAACTTGTTCATTAGGGAGTCTGCTCTGGGCGACCTGGACGAGGGCGGCAACCCGCTTGTGTCGTTCGCCAAGTCGCGTAACGGCGGCGAGTACGACCCCTCCAAGTTCATGTCCGTCAAGGAGGTCTGGGTCAACCAGCAGATGGACCAGCGCTCCTCTGAGTTCACGGACTACAAGCCACTTCGGTACCGCACTCACGTCCGATTACTACACGGCACCCGCCTGTGGCTTACCGTTGTTTGTTGGGTGTTAGGTTCATGTTCGGCACATGGAACGTGAACGGTAAGATGCCCGAGTCGCTGGACGGATGGCTGAGAACCGATCAGCCGCCGCCGGATCTCTACGCCATCGGGTACATACAGGCTTTGGTGGCGCCGACGAAGACATGTGGGTGACGACCTCAGTTTTCTGATGGGGCGACGTACGTTTGAATTGGTGTGCATAGATTCCAGGAGCTGGATTTGAGCGCCCAGGCGTTGGTGCTCGGCGACACGACTCGCTCACACCCGTGGGTCGAGGCCATCATGCTCTCCCTCTCCAAAGTGGCCGACTATCACATGGTAATGATCACATCGGCGCCGCTACCAAGGCTGCAGCTTCAGTGGTGGCGTGGTTTGGCTGACACTCATTTCCTCTTCTTGCCCGATGCCAACAGCTGGTGACCAAGCAGCTTGTGGGCATATTGCTGGTCATCTGCGTGCGTCAGGAGCACGTGCCCCACATCCGTTCCATGCAGACCGCAGCGGCATCTGTGGGTATCATGGGTATCATGGTACTTCAGCTGACGTTGGCGCCCCTCTTTCTCTTCGATCAGATTACACTTCTTTGGCTCAACATTCCACGCATTCCCCTTTTTTTTCCGCACGTACAGGGAAACAAGGGTGGCGTGGCGGCGCGGTTCATGTTCTACGACAGCAGCATCTGCATCCTCAACTCGCACCTCAACGCCCACTACGATCGCGTGCAGCGGCGGAACCAGGACTACAAGGACATCATCAGCAAACTGCTTGTACAGAACGACCTCGACATTTTCGATCACGAGTACGTGCAGTCAGTCAGTTGCACACACACTCTTCGCGTACTGGGCTAGTTCTCCTGAAAACAACTAACCCCTGTGGTGTAGTCATGTTGTGTGGATAGGCGATCTCAACTACCGTATTGAGGGCCTCGACGCGGTGGTCAGGAAGAAGATCCGCGAGGGCGACTTGGCCTACCTGTTTGAGCGCGACCAGGTACCTACCTCGCGCGAATTGACCCAAAGCACAATGAACGGCGTATGGTGTGTTGATTCGAGGTGGCTGGGCTGGGTGCAGTTGCGCATGCAAATGGCCAGGCGATTGGCGTTCGAGGAGTTCAACGAAGGCGTCATCAACTTTGCGCCCACCTACAAATACGACCCCGGCACTGACGTCTACGACTCGTCGGAGAAGAAGCGCACGCCGGCGTGGTGCGACCGCGTGATGTGGCGCGGCCGTAACATGAAGCAGATCAACTACCTGCGGCACGAGCTGCTGGCCTCCGACCACAGGCCCGTCTCGGCCACCTTTGAGATCCAGGTCAAGTCCGTCAACGCCGAGAAGCGCAACTCCGCCTACCAGGAGATCGTCAAGAAGCTGGACAAGCTCGAGAACGAATGCATGCCCGACGCCACAGTCTCCTCGAACAACGTCACCTTCAACAACGTCAGGTATGATATTATGTTATAGTCAAGAATTATTCTCGTCGATGCAAGGCGGTGATGCTGATGCTTCATCTTTTTCCCAGGTACATGGTGCCCTCCGAACAGACGATCGAGCTCGAGAACACGGGCAAGGTGCGAATCATTGACGGAGCACAAGTGAGTACCATCGAAGCTTACCCACTTTTTTCACATCATCATCATCATCATCAGGTGGTCGTTCGCTTCCGTTTCATTCCCAAGCTCAACCAGAAGAAGTTCAGCAAACCTTGGCTCGACGTTCGACCACCCTTCGGCATGGTGCGTCGCACTGCCCACGTCGCCACGCAAGCGAGTGAGTGCCCTGCAAAATAACACCCCACGGCGCTACGGCGCCTTAATTATTGCCAATAGGTGATCCCCGGCGAGAAGATGAAGATCAAGCTGAGCGTGCTCATCAACAACAGCTGGGCGCCCGACTTCAACCTCGGCCGGGAGAAGCTCGAAGACATTCTCATCCTCCATCTGGAGAAGGGTACCCTGCTTGCTGTTGCTATCCTTCTTACGCTGTTGTTCTCGCACAACGGGAAAATCTGACACCATGACGACAGGTAAGGACTACTTCATCTCCATCTCGGGAAGCTACATTCAGTCCTGCTTCGGCTCCACGCTCGAACACCTCGTACGTGATGTCTTCTTCTCCCCCCCCCCCAAACCACATTGAGTCGACTCAATGCGCGTTATGTGCGCACTTGCAGGTGTGCTTCCCCGGACCCGTGGCTTCGTCTCCTCCGGGTCCGCCCACAGCAACCGATCGTCTCTCCATCCCCAAGGTAAACGCCCGCCCGCGGCGTCATTACAAGCGGAGAGCTTGCCTCTCACAAACCACATCATCTTGTGCAGGAATTGTGGCGCATTGTCGACTACATCTACAGAAAGGGAATGGACGAGGTAATGTGTAAACTTCTTACTCTTTTTTTATTTTTATATTTTTATATTTTTATATTTATTTTTTTTTTACACCTCGTACTTGCTTGCCCGAAGTTCTGACAACCCCCGCCCCCACACAATTGCGATGCGTGTTGCAGAGAGGGCTGTTCTCGCAATCGGGCATCCAGAGCGAGATGGAGCAACTTCGAGAACTGCTCGACTATGGACGCTCGTTCGACGAATACAGTACGTCGCCCAATTAGTTGTGCGGCTGTGGGGGTTGCGAGGCAAAGCACACGGCGCAAGGGCTTGCTTGGCTAACTCAACTGGTTCTCGACGACATAGCCGGCAGCATCCACAGCGTGGCGGAGATCCTCTTCCGCTTCTTGGAGTCGCTAGCCGAGCCCATCATCCCTTTCGCGCTCTACAAGCAAGCCCTGGAGAGCTCGGCCTCTTACAACCAGGTACGCGCCCACCCACACCCACAATATCACGAGAGCCGAACCGACCTAATGGCCCTCGTTCGCCAACAGTGCAAGCAACTGCTATCGTATCTGCCCGTGGTCAACTACAATGTGTTCTACTACCTCATGGCGTTCCTGCGCGAGGTCCTGCAGCACGGAGACAAGAACAAACTGCAAGCCGACAAGCTTGGTGAGCGCCCCCTTACACACGACGCACGCGTGACACACGACACACACGCGGCACAACACGAAAACGCAAGCGCAGTCCATGCAACGGGCCAAAAACTGACCAGGATCTGGGTGTTTCTGCTTTCGTTTTGCAGCGCTGCTGTTCTCCAGCGTGCTGGTGCGGAGCCCCAACCCAAGGAACGTGAGCGAGGGCAGTCAGGAGAGGAAGAGGGAATTCATCTACCAGTTCCTCTCCTCCAAGGAGAAGCTCAAGGTGCCATGATGAGTCTCTGCCTCACCTGCACCACTCCCCAGCTTCACGCGGACATTTTCCTTTTTAGGACAACATGTGACTCAACATTTTTTCTTCATGTTTGTTACGGACTTAGCGAGTTGTGTGATTGGGCGATGCATATTTTAGTTTCCTCTAAACCTCCGCTCTGCAGCCGAGGGGTAGCGTGGTCATTTGTGTTTCCTCATCAAGAAGGCAGGTGTGAAGACGAAGTGGTGGTGCCCCTTGACCGCCGCGCAACGGTTGTGGGAGAGGTGAACGCAAACAATATCCAGCACACGGAGGTCGAGCCAAGAAGATGAAACGTGGGGAGGATGAAGAGGATGAGCTCGTGCCGGTGGGTGGCTTCGACACGAAGACGGTGGTGCGCGAGGGCGCCCTCGAGAAGCAGTCGCCCGGCATGGCGCTCAAGCGGTGGCAGACCCGACACTTCACCCTCACCCCCTCCGCCCTCTTCTAC
>CACVKS010001310.1:0-10874 GCA_902749335.1 Acanthamoeba triangularis
GCGGAGGAGGGCGGGTTGATGTCGGCGGCCTGGGAGGAGTAGGTGAAGGGCGTGAGCTGYGAGTGGTCGAGGAGGGTCGACGGCCAGGGCCAGTCGCCCTCCTCGCCGTCGCGCCGCTTCTCKGCCTCCTCGGCCTCTTCGTCGTCTCGCTTGAGCATGATCTCCAGCTCCTCGTCGACCTCGATGTCGAGGTCYTCATTCGCTTCGGCGGCTTCGACGCTCTTCTCTTCGTCGTCATCCCTCGGYTGTTGCTTCTTGCYCAGCGCYGTAACTCTRGTGTGCGGCGTGTCCCTYCGCTTCGCTTTCTTCGTTTTCGTTTTCTTCRTCTTCGTCTTCGCTRTTCGCACTTSCTCGTAGCCCCGCTTTCTCTTTAGCTCCTCCCTCACGTCCGCTTCGTCGTCTTCGCTCTTTCCGTCCTTTGCGTTCCCCTTWCGCGCTTCGTTCTTTTTCCGCYCTTCGTTCTTCTTCGYAGCGWGGAGAGGGGTCGGCGGGAGAGGCTCCTCGGGCTGCGAGAACGGCGTGTGGATGTCCCTGAGCGGCGTGCCACCGCCGCTGCTGCCGCCATCRCCGCGACCGGGCGAGTCCACCGGGCGAATGGGCGACACCGCACTTGCCAGCGAGGCCAGGGTCGTCGCAATAGATACCGGCGGAGAGGGCGACAATTCGAGCGGCAGCGGCTGCGGTTGTGGTTGCGAAGTCGACGGCGACGTCGACGACGAGCAGAGGAAGGAGGGCAGGAGCGAGTGCTGCTGGGCCGCCACCGCCGGGGAGGCGGACGGAGGAGATGGCGAGCGAGGATGGTGGCGGCGCGCAGGCGACGCCGGCGAGGCGATGAGCGGCGGGGAGTAGGACACAGAGGCCGAGCAGAGAATGAGGGACGACGACTCGTCGCTGTGGCTCTCGCGGCCTTTCGCCGGCTTGTCGCGCGACGCCGCGAACGTGGAGGCCGACGATGCCGGGGTCGACGACGACGAAGAGGACGACGGAGACGGAGACGGAGACGGAGATGAGGGCGACGCAGGGCGCGGAGGCTGCGGCGGAATGTCAGGCATGTCGGTTGTGCTGCGCGAAGCGCTTCTGGCCGCCGGGTCCCGGCTGCCGCGCTGGCGGTCTACGCGCGCGTTCGCCGGAGCGTTATAGGGCGAGGATGCGGCGGCCACTGGGCTGGTTGTCAAGGTCGAGGTCGCTGCGGCTGATGATGAGGTGGTCGCCGTTGGTTTCCCGCGTTCGTGTCTCTTCCCCTTGCGGTCTTCGTTCTGGTCGTGTGCTCCCCTTGCGATCTTGTGGTGGTTGTTGTTGGCCTTGGCTTCTCTGCTCGGATCGTTGGTCTGCACCGCGAACTGGATCTCCGAAGTGTGCGACGTAAAGAGCGAAGAAAACGACGACATGCTGGGGCCTGATTCCGGCCCGCGCTTCTGTCGCTTTCGTTCTTGTTCACCGGCACCCTCCTCTTCCGCTCCTTCGTTGTCTCTGTCAGCGTTGTCGGCCTCGTCGTGGCGATCCTGTCGACGGCACCCTTTTCGGCCGACCGATGGTGGGACGACAGACGATAATGATGATGATGAAGAAGAAGACGAGGAAGAAGATGGTGGTTCGGATGGAGCGGATGAAGATGAAGAGGCCGACGAAGACGACGACGACGGATTGAGAATCGAGGCCAGGATACTCTCCCAGGGCGTCCCGCTGCCCTGGTATGGATGCTGGGCGCTCAGCAGGTTGTTGAGCCGCTTCAGCAGCGCCCGCTCCACTTCGGCCCTATTCGACCCGCCCACCCAACGCACCAGCTGAGCCAGTTCTGAAGACCCGGTAAGTGAGTAAATGGACGGGGAGCGAGTGCGCGTACAGCGTGGCCTTGTCGCCGGCCAGCCCGTCGCACCCCTCGGCCCTCAGCTCCTCGGCCAGGGTGCTGTTGATCTGCGCGTAGTGGGCCAACGAATTCCTGCGAGTGCGGTAACAGGCCAACGCGTGAAAGCAAGGGCAATGAGAAGCAGCAAAAAAGAAAAAGCGGAGAAGCCCTTACCGTAGCGTGGTGACCTCGCGGATGCACCGCTTCAGCTGGTCCGCGACGCACATGGTGGACCTGGGCACGATCGTCGTTGCTTAATGTCAGGCGCTAACCCCACACACGAGCTCGTGCACATTACGCTCACGTGGGTGCCCCACCTGTGGTTGATGGCATGCGACTGCCGCAGGATGGGGATGGCGGCGAACTTGATCGGGTCCCTCCACTCACGGGCATCCAGGAGACGTCCCTCCAATTCCTGCGCGTTGCCCACCATCAGGCACAATGCACGACACGACGACCAACGACACCACTCACATAGCACACACACACGGCACGAGGCCTACAGGCCCAGTAGGAGAAGACGTGCATCGCCCTGTTGCAGTTCGGTGATGAAGAGCCGCACGAGTTGGTCCATCTTGCGCCCGGCGCACGAGATCTGCAGCAGCAGCAGCGCTTCGTTCCGGTTGCGCACCTGACCACCGCGCAAGACGCGCAATCCGCACATGATGAGTGTAGCGTGTGTAGTGGCAACACGCGCACAAAGAAGGGTGGGCGCAAGGGCCGAGACGGTGGTGGCTTACGTGCTGGAGGATGAAAGCGGGCGGGAGAGTGAAGAGGGCCTTGAAGGCGGGGTCGCCCATGCCGCGAGCCTCCGGCGGCGTCTCTGGCGTAGACGCCGCGTCCTGCATGAGGCAGCACGTAGCAACCGTTCTGCTTTATTCGATTTATTTTTCGTATTATAATAAAAATAAAAATAAAAACGTACGCGATCATCCTCCAGCCCCGGGGAACCGCTGGGGTTGATGAGCGTGCCTCGCGAGGTGAACAAATCAGCGGATCTGGGCCACATTGGGCCAGAGCTTGGAAAATAAAATTATTGATTTTATGGATGAAATTTAGAGAAAAGAAGAGAAAAGAAGAGAAATGTCGTTGTCGAGCGATCATTTTGGCCACTCGGGCTTTAGCGCAGAGTTTTGTGTTGAGTCGTGTGTTTTGCCATTGGCGAGCGCGGGTTAGTTCGGCACTTAAAGCACACGCCGACGGGGGATCTCAGAGTAGTGGAGTTTGAGAATGTGCGACGCGTTAGTTGATTTAGTGTGCCTCACCAAGGGTAGACCCTACCGATGGAGGACGTGACCTTTGACTTCACCGCCATTGAGGTGTTGCTCTACGCACGAGGCCTGGTAGCGACTATCACCAACTGCCGACGCAAGTATCGACGCTGTCGCGCCAAGACCGCTTCTTGGTGGGTGCCAGACCAACGTACTTTCTTCTCACCATCAAACGTGACACTTGCCCAAGGATTAACAAACAAAAACGAGAAGCTGTAGGTTACCAACAAGTCAGGCGGTGGCCCGATCACAACGCTCCGCAGAGGTAACACTATAGTTAAAGTACATGTTCAATAAAAAAGAAGAAGAGAGTTGCAGTGGGGTTGTGCCTGAGGACCAGAGTGTTGCTTTTATTGCATCAGGTGGGGCATGAGGAACTGTCCATGGGGAAGGCAGTCCCCAAGCAGCACAGGCTTATCTAAATTGAAAGGCAAGGTGGCACAGTCATATGTCTTAAGCTTAGGGACCATCCCCAGGACTTTTTTTCCATCACAGAAAGAAGGTGGTTAATCTCTGTGATCTGATTGATGTCTAGAAGGATAGAATGTCTTGTCACTGAGTGGCCATAGGCACATTACCTTTCTCACAGTGGACACTCTTGTGGTGCTTAAGAGGTGATGGTATGCCAAGGGAGGCTAGGGCAGTTGAAGATCATGTTTGAGGCTCAGAACCATGGCCAGGTCGAAGAAGGAGTGACAATCAGCGTGCGCGTAGGCGGTCTGGTTGGCTGCGAGCGCCTCCAGCCAGGGCCGCACGCGCCGGTAGTAGTTGTCGCCCCGCAGCTCCAGGTGCTTGTCCTCCGTTCGCAGCTCTGGCAGAGGCACCAGCTCAAACCTCTTGGCGTTCATGATCTCGTGCATCTGCAAGCGCACATTTCTCTTGAGCATGCTCACCGCACAACATGACACAACCAATGACACGACACTACAGGAAGAAGAAGCACACACTACCTGAGGAAAGGTGGCCATGAGTTTGTGGAAGGTGACGGGGTAGTAGGGCAGCCGGATGAGGTCATCCTTGACGCAGAGGAAGAAGGCGGCAGGCATTACGGAATCGAGGAAGTCCCTACCCTCGCCGTAGGGCCGCCCGTCGAAGGCCGACCGCTGGTGGAACCCGTGGTAGGGGGTAAGGGCCAGGCCGTTGCGGGTGGCCCACTGGCCGAAGCCCACGTCGTCAAGCCCGCCGCACCCCAAGCTCGGCTTGCTCTTCAGGTAGTCCCTCGCCGCTCGGTTGATCAGCCACCCGGCTGCGTGTTCAATTAGCTCTTAAATGAAATTGACCAACAATGACACAGCGAGCACACACTCACGACACGCACTCACCGCTCACGCACCAGCGCACACGCAATACGACACGCATCGTTCTCACCTCCACCGTGGGGCCAGATGGTGATGGAGTGCAGATCGGCGAAGGCAGGGTCGTCGTCTCCTCGGCCGTGGCCCCACGACGTGCGATCGCCCAGAAAGAGCGGCTTGTCCACTCCGGCATTGCGGGCGTTGTCACTTCCACCGCTCGATGAGCCCGTGGCGATCAGGCTGGCCACCGTCAGGAGCAGGTTGCGCGGGTGCACGTAACTGTCGTCGTCAGCCTTGAACACCCACTCCACCTCCGGATACTGCTCCTCCCACACGCTGAAGTAGAAATGCGCAAACCTGCTCACATAAGTGGCGTAGAGTGCAATAGTATATGTATATATATATATAACATATATTATATATCTAGTTAGTTAACGGAGGCATATGTTTGGAATGTTGTGGAACGAACCGGCAGCACTTGGCCGACACCCAGGAATGCATGGCATTGCACTTGGGCACGGTGATGGTGCCGAGATCGGGGTCCTCAACGTCGCTGATGAAGACGAAGAGGTCGCGTGCCCACGGGTCGTGCCGGAAGACGCGCTGCAGGAGCTCGACCCTCGCCCGGTTCTGCGCCACGGTGGTGATGATGACCTTGACCTTCTTCTTGAGCTGGTACAGCTCAAGATCTTCGGCCCGCAGGCCAGCGGGAGGCGGAGGTGGAGAAGATGACGAGGGAAAGGAGGAAGAAGGGGGAGACAGGGCGATACCGCTGGCAACATCTTCAACGAGGTAAGAAGAAACGACAGAGGCTGTAGTTGTTGAAGAGTTGAGTACGGAGGTGAACAGAACAAACGAGATGGCAAGAAGAAAAAGGAGAAGGACAAACAGCCGCCAGATGGGGAGCGAAGACCACATCATGTTGGGTTGTTTGCTGCGGGCGGAGAGACATGTTTCCTCTCTCTATTCCTGCCCGCAACAAGCACGGAGCTACAGCACAGCGAATCTAAGCGGGAAAAAGCCGACCAAATCTGGTTTTGTCAGCACTCAACGTGAATGGCTGTCTGACAAGACTGAAAGAGACCAGTCACCACCACTGCCCTTGCTGAGTCCAGAGTGGTGCTGGCGTCACGATCCGTCATTTCGTGCTTAATTCAAAAATGAAACGAAGGAAACACCAAAGCATGAAAAAGGTCGTGGTTAGGGCTCGGTGGCGTTCACCGGCTCAGGAGTCGCGGCTCGTTGGATAGGTCAGACCGCAGGGAGCATCGTGTAGGGACGGGAGAGCGCCATTGCACTGATGACCCGGCCACTCGGCAATTTTGTTTTTAGGGATGGAGTTGAGCAGTCGCCTCCGTGCCTGGCTTCCGGTCAGGCTCGAAGGCAGCCCAAACCACTTCGCCGTAGATCTACGGCGGGGGGTAGGGGTAAGAGATCTGTAGCCGGTGGCGGGGACGGCGAGGGTGTGAAGTACCTCAAAGCCGAGGCTCTGGAGGAGTGTCTTGGAGGCGTCGTTGACGGATTCGGTGAAAGCGTGGGCGCCTACGTGCTCCGGCTGGAGGTACGGCCGGACGTAGTCGAACGCCTTACGCGTCTGCTCCGCCGCAATGACTTTTCCCAGTCCTGCGACGCCGACGGATAGTCCATGTGCTCTGTTGAGGCGAGAAAGAACGAAGCAAAGAGCGAAGAGCGAGCCAAGAGCGAAGAGCCGAACCTTTCCTTCTCTGCGATTCCTGCACCCAGAAGAACCCGAGTGCCATGTAAGAGTGCACGCCGATCCACGCCACCATCTCCTCGCCTGGTCTCGCGATAGATGGTCAGCGCACACACAAAAACAAAACCTCATAGAGCAAGAGGCCTCTTGCCTTGCCGAATGCATGTGGACGGGGCGTGGCCCACGCACGTGGCAATGTAGTCGTCCTTTTCCTCGCTCGAGTACTTCCACTGGGACACGACCAGCTCCGTGTCCGCCGAATCTGTCGCCACCACTCCATGTGAGCAAAAGAACGAAGACGAAGAAAGAACGAAGACGGCGCGCGTACTATTGGGTGAGATGCTGTCGAGCCGGAGCGATTGGGCGAAGAGCTGGGCCGATGGGTCGGGCTGTGGCACGAAGCGCGCCTCGGGGCAGTGGAGTGCGAGACACGGCAGGAGCCACGACTCCCGCGCACCGGCGGCCGCCGCACGCTCGCGCACGAGGGGCAGCCACTCTTGGGCCAGGCCCGAAACGTGCACCCCGCCGCTGGCGGCCACGAACTGGACCTGGTCCAGCAGCGCGCGCACGACCGCCTCACCGGCCGGGCCGGTTTGCGGTGGTACGAAGAGGGACACGTTGGGCGACGACACTACGTTGCCATTGCCCCTCGGCTTCACCAGCAGCACGCCGCGCACCTCGTCGCCCTCAGCCTCCGACCGCGGCGACCTGGCCACGAACCACCGGTGGTCGGCGCTGCGCGGAGCTCCGTGGGCCGTCTCCAACCACAACAGCGGACCTGCAGCGGGGGAGGACCGTCAGCACACGCACAACCACCGTGGCCGTGGGTAAGAGGTGGACCAAGGAGCTTCCAGGAGTGAGGCAGGTGGGCCACCAGGAACGAGCGAGCCTGAGCCCAGGGCTGGCTTGTGGTAGTTGTTGCGAGCGCCTCCACACGCACGCGGGCAGCGGGCGCCGACGGCTGCATCTTCGAAGAACACAGCACCGTTGCCTCGAGCGAGAGAAAATGAAAGAGAGAAGAAATTAAAAATAGGAACTGGAAATTGCTTTCTTTAGCTTTTCTTGGAGCGAAGCCAGATTTAGCCCAGATTTTTCCCGGCACCATATGGTGTTTTTTAAAAGGAAGGTGGGTACCCCCTCCCCAAGGAGAAAGCCATGAAAGAAAAAATTGTAAGGTACTGAAGATGGAGGGCCAGCAAACCATCCAGGCGGCGAAGGTAGCTACATCATCTATATCTCAGATCATTTTTATTTTTCTAAAGTGTGGGTGGTGGCCAGGGGGGAGGTCACGTGGCCCTACTCGAGAAGTACCCCAAGGCGGTGAGCTTCGTGAAGGATCTCATCTCTGAACACTTGGCCAAGCAGCAGGAGAAGGGCGAGACGTGGCTCGTCTCCCCCTTAATCTGCCTGCAGCCCCACGACGTAACGCGGTCCCTCCTCGATGACGAGGCGGACTGGCCCAAGTTTGAGCAGGTGACGACCGAGGCAGGTGTCCTCTTCTGCGAAAGTGAAACCGTGGAGCAGGAGGACATGCCTGGGTTCGTGCAGGCTCTGCTGTGGGACTTCCGCACCAACGGCCAGCTTTCGCTGGAGGTGCAGATGCGGGAGATCTGCTGCGAGAGCTACGACGGTACACCCCCGGCCGATATCTACATCCAGGAACTGGAGGCATTCCCAACTGGCTATCCCTCGATGATCCCGCTCTTCCAGTTCACCTGGGCCAAAGGAACAACCCGGCCGTGCTTTGAGACCCAAAAATAAATAAAACACAGGAGGGCGAGCTTAGGGCGTGTCCGGCTGGGTTGGACCGCGCGTGCTGAGGGTGTTTGTGCGTCCGCGAGCGGCGTTCCACGACGCCGACTTGCTCCACGCGCTCATTGTCGTCGGACTAGCAGCGGTGGCCTCGGGCGCAGAGGCCGCGAGGCCGGTCTGTCCGGGAACCGAGCCCAACTGCGGTGCGTCTCGTCGCTGCGCCGGCGCCGACCGGGTGCCCATGCTCCAGCCCGACACGGTCGGCCTCCTCTTCACTGCGGCCGGGTCATCATCATCGGGCTTGCCGGGCGTCAGTGCTGGCGCTGCCACAGTCGCCGCCGAGGCGGGAGGCGTCTCGGCCTTGCCGGTGTCGCTGCTCGGTGTGAGGCCTATCAAAGATCGGCTGCTCCCCAGCCCATCGGCCCGCTGGCCAGTCTTGGCGCTGGTCGAGCGCCAGTCGCCGCCGCTCTGCTCAGAGTCAAAAACAACGGGTGAGTTCGGACACAAATTTAACCCAGCGGTGTGCGGCGTACGTTGGACAGGCCGGGGGACTTGAAGTCGTCCAGCGAGGGGGAGCGCGGAGGAGCGGGGCCACGGTAGCTGCCGGCCTTGCGGGGCTGCGGCGACAGCGGCGCGGGGATTCCATCTCGAACGCGCAGCACGCCGCTCACCATCAGCCCGCGTCGGGAGCTCGCCTTGGCACGCGCCGTGAGAGGCGACAACGACGGCGATTCCTCGCAGACCAAGCTCAGCGCCTTTGGCGGTGGCGATGCCACTGAGTCCGATTCGGCATCAGAGTCAGGGTCCAGGTCGGCAGCATCGTCGTCGTCGGGCGGAGGCGTCACAACGTCGCGCTTGGGGGGCGCGGCCTTCTCGCTTTCGAGGCGTGAAAGAAATTCGTCGATCCACCGCCGCTCCTCCTCGGCTTTCTTGGCCCGCTGGGCCGCGTCGCCACCGCCGGACTTCGCCCCAGCAGCCACGTCGGCGTCGCCGTCACCGTCATCGTCATCGGGCTCGTCGACCTGCCGCTGCAGGCTTTCCTTGCGCAGCTTGAGGAACTCCTCCATGAACTCGATGATGTCGCCCTTGGAGCAGCGCGAGGCCGCCAGCTCCTTGATCGACTGCGTCAGCACGCGCGTCTTCGGCTCCGCAGCGCCCACGGCCCGAATGTTGACGTTGACCCGCTGCGCAGCCCGCACTCTACCGGCAGTCGCACGTCATCAGTCGTTACCTTGGTGTGCCACGCAAGCAAAGGGGGGTAGTACTTTTGCTGTCGCTTCTGCCGGAGCTGCTTGTCGTGCCGCAGTCGGAGCTCGGCCTCGCGTTCCAGCTTGGCCTTGAACGTGGCCTCGGCTTCGGCGTCGTAGGCGGCGATGTCGGGACACACGCCCTGGATGATAGCGTTGATGCGCTCCACGATCTCCTTGCACGACGGTCGCTCCTCTGCAGTGCAGCCGACACGCACTCATCAGTCCCGCCGCACAGCTTAATATTTAGGCCCGTCGTGCGGGCAAGGGACGTACCAGGCACTTGAGCCCAACAGCGTTCGATCAGTTGCCTGTAGGAGGGGATGCACGAATCGGGGATGGCGGGACGCTGGCCCTCTTTCACCTGCGGGACCGAATGTCGAGTGAGCACACACACACACACCCACACACACCCACACACACACCATTTATATATTCAAACAACGGAATGTGTGGAATGGTGATTGCGTATGTAGACGATCGTACCATGTCTTCGAGTATGGACATGAACTTGACGTCGCCGAAGAAGCGCTCCTTGGTGAGGAGCTCCCAGAAAATGACGCCCAGCGAGTAAACGTCGGCTTTCTCGGTGTAGGCCTTGTTCTCCAGAATCTCGGGAGCCAGCCACACTGTGTACCGATCGTCCATGAGAGGCCAGGTCGACGTCATCAACAACAGGAGGCGGAGGCGGCGGGGACACTTGAGCAGCGAACAAGAAGAAGAAGAGTGTCAGAATGGGAGATGGAGGGCGTACCTGGACAGTCGACCTTACGCATGGCCGTACGCTCAGCGGTACTGAGGGACACGCCAAAGTCGCACACCTTGGCCACCACCGCGGCACTGGGCGAGAGATCCGCCAGCTATTGGAATGCACGCATGAGCAACTCTCCACTACACCTCATAGCACCACAGCACCACAGCACGCCGCGCTGACAAGCAACTACGCAGCTAAGGGAGTGAAGTTCCGTACCAGGATGTTGGGACTCTTCAGATCGCGATGCATCACCGGCGGCGATGTACTGTGGAGGAACGCGCAGGCCTTGGCTGTGGTGGTGGTGGTAGTGGTGGTGGTGAGCAGGGGCTGCGAGCAGCGTAGAGCGCTGACGAGAAACGCACCGATGTCCTTGGCGATCTTGAGGCGCAGGGGCCAGTCGAGCGCGACGCTCTTGGCCGGGTCGGACAGGAAATCGAACAGCGAGCCGGCCTCGACGAGCTCGGTCACGATGCAGGGCGGCTCCAAGCAGAACCCTCGCAGTCCCACCAGGTTCGGATGCGCCAAGCCGCTGTTCGGACAGAAAAGGGAGACAGTCAGCCGCCGGTGCGACATCACACGCCACACACGCGACACACGCGCTGCGCACCTCATGATCCACACTTCGTGTCGGAACTCCTCGTAGGTGAGGCGTCGGGACTCGTCGCTGCGATTGACGCCGCCCTGATCGCTGAATGTGGGGTCCAGCTCGGCGCTCCGCAGCTCCTTGATCGCCACCGGCTCGCCCAGGTACTTGCCCTTGTACACCGATGCAAACCCACCTACAACGACGCGATAACCGTGGTCAGCACCTTTCCGTGTGCAGCGTGTGCGGCTTGTGCGGCGTGTGCGGGGTTTAAAAAATCGAACGCGGGGTGAGCCTTACCGACGCCGATGACTTGGGTTTCCTCCTTCTCCAGGTCCGACCACTTGATCTTGTGCCGGTCGAGATGCACCATGGCCAGATCCGGTGCGATGTGATCGAGACGCACCGGCTT
>CACVKS010001311.1:0-10868 GCA_902749335.1 Acanthamoeba triangularis
ACCAATGAACAGCACGGCGTCGTGGGACGATTTCCCCAACGGCCGATGGGGCGACTCGCGGTCGCCGGCGTTCGGCGAGCTGAAGGACTGGCACTTGGGCTCGATGGCGCCGCCGAGGAGCAACTACAGCAAGCAGTGGGGCGTGGCGCCCGAGAAGGTGGAGGACATCATCAACGTGTTCGTGGGCCACTGCGAGGGCAAGGTCACCCGCCTGCCGTGGGTCGACACCGCCATCGCGGCCGAGACCTCCGTCATCCAGCAGCAGCTCTTGAAGATCAACCGCGCCGGCTTCCTCACCATCAACTCTCAGCCCCGCGTCAACGCCGCCGACTCGTCCGACAAGCTCTTCGGTTGGGGCGGCCCTGGCGGTACGTTCTCCCTATCGACGACCTCACACCTTTTAGAACCGCTCCAACCCTCGTTGGGTTCAACTGCTCATGACTGTGTGTCGTGTGTGTCGTGCAGGTTATGTGTACCAGAAGGAGTACCTCGAGTTCTTCTGCTCGCCGGAGAACAAGGACAAGCTGCTGGCGCAGATGGTCAACTTCCCCACGCTCTCCTACCACGTCGTCAACGCCAAGGGCGAGTCTGTCGCTAACACCAAGGGCACCGCCGCCGTCACATGGGGCGTGTTCCCCGGCAAGGTACCCGCCCTCTTCTTACACCTCTCCAGCTGACTTTCTGTACAAATGTATGTGTTGTATATATCTATATGTCAAGAGATATTCATCCCAACATGTTTATATATATCTAACACGTGACTTGTTCGTCGCGTCGTTTGGGTGAACATCGATTAGGAGGTGGTTCAGCCCACGGTGGTGGATGCTGCGGCGTTCCTCGTGTGGAAGGACGAGGCCTTCACGCTGTGGGAAACGCAGTGGGGCAATGCCTACGAGGAGGGCTCGGTCTCGCGCCAGCTGATCAAGGAGATCCACGACACCTACTTCCTCGTCAACATCGTCGACAACAACTTCATCTCGGGCAACCTCTTCAACATCTTCGACAAGGTCATCGATGCCTCAACGCCCAGCGTCGTCTAAAGCAGACCAAGACCAAGTCAGGAATTCCCCAGTACCCCCGCTCGTAATGTGATGTCAACGCATCAGGCCGCTTGTGTGAGTGCGCCCAGCCCTTGTTTTTGTACACCTGTTTATCTAGCCGCTCCTGTTTTTACACCTTCACCTTCTTCATCTTCTTGGGTGGGCGTAGTTGCTGTGGACTCCTTCGGCTCTTTTTCGCTCTCTAGTGACCGCCTCCTCCGCCTCCGCCGCCCTTGTTGGCTCCTCCGGGTTCACCGCCCATGGCCTTGATGCAGCAGTACTGCACCAGCGTGGTTCCTACAATGATGATGGAACAATACAGATTAACAAATCAGCATCATCATCAGTTTGTACAATAATCTTTAAAAGATTAAACAAGGAGGCGACTGGCACGGTAGAGGGGGGGGGTACCCTTCCACATGGCTTCAAGTACGGCACCGCATTCGGAGAAGCAGGGCGAGCAGCAGGAGAAGAGAATCCAGAGGAAGGCGCAGAAACACGAGATGGGGAACACCAAGATGGCAATCAAACCCCACAGCAGGAATGTCACCAACTTCATCTTTCCTCTTTGGCTTTGCGATCAACAATCTGGCCGGGGAGGATTGTTGTAGCACAAAGGCGTGTTTGTGCAGCTCCTGCGGGTCGTGCTTTACAATAAACTCATTAATTTGTCTTTAAGTCCGTCAACCATTCAGCAATCAGACAGAGATTTCAAAACGTAAAAATTTACGAAACATTTGCCAAAAGATAAAAGCTTTATTATCTGTCATTTTTGAAGTCGCAGAATGCAGCAGCGAGGATTGGCAAGCTTCCACCAGTGGTGCCGCAAGGTCGTATGCGTTGGTCGGTACGTCGAGAACAGTTCCCAATAGCCCATCAAATAATACTAATAATGTTAATAATGTTATTTATTTTTTCATCTTTCACCAATTCGCCAGCAACTACGCGGAGCACGCCAAGGAGCTCGGCAACGCCGTGCCGCAGGTACCCCATTCTCAACACTCACCACCAAGGACCACCGAACACAAAAATACTAATTGCTCTTTGGTTGATCGGTGCAGACGCCGGTGCTCTTCCTCAAGCCGCCCTCGTCGCTGGTGACGCACGGAAGCCCCGTCGAGCTGCCCGCCGCCGCCGCGGACGACTCCCACCACGAGGGTATTACACACCACCCGCTACTGCGCGGCCTCAAAGCGGGAAAAAAAAAACTATGTGCAATGCACTCAACATCCTCACCGTAACGCTCGTTGTGCAGTCGAGCTGGGCCTGGTGATCGGTAAGCGAGGCCGCGACATCCCAGAGGCCGCCGCCATGGACCACATCGGAGGTGCGCCCGCCGCAACTCTCTCTCCCGCACCACCTCCTTCTCTCTCGTGGGCGGCGTTGATCGCTGGTGTGTGACTACGCGCAGGCTATGCGCTGGCCATCGACATGACCGCCCGCGGTCTCCAGAACGAGGCCAAGAACAAGGGCCTGCCCTGGTCCGTGGCCAAGGGCTACGACACGTTCTGCCCGGTGTCCCGCTTCATCGCGAAGGAGGAGCTGCCCCACCCCGAGGACACCACCCTCTGGCTCAAGGTCGACGACGAGCTCCGCCAGAACGGGTCCACCAAGGACATGATCTTCTCGTACATACCCCCCCCCCAATATATATTGTGCCGCTACACGCGCTGACGCGTGTCGTGTGTCGTGTGTTGTGCGTCGTGCGTCGTGCGTCGTGTGTCGTATTTTCCAGGATTCCCTTCCTGGTGTCGCACATCAGCAGCATCATGACCCTGGAGGAGGGCGACCTCATCCTCACTGGTACGCCACACGCCACACGCCAGACACACACGGCACACTCATTCGCGGGTGGCGTCTCTCGTCGTGGGGCGTACTTAGGCACTCCGTCCGGCGTGGGACCGGTGAAGCCCGGCCAGAGGCTCACGGCCGGCATCGAGGGCATCTCCCTCGACATGTCCTTCCCCGTCCTTCAGAGATCCCGCCCCTCCGCCTAATCCATCCCGCGCACCACCACCGGCAGTAGCTAATACACGCGAGTGGTTGGTTTTGGCCAATTCATTTGCTATCGTCGTTTTTTCGCGCGCAGGCCAATGATGCCCTCGAGGGTGACCGCCACGTTGTGCAGATTGTGCGGTCGCCTGTTGTTGGGCGGTGCGTGTGTGGTGGTGGTGAATGGTAACGCGGGTGTGAGCGACGTCTTCCCGGGGTGTGTGTGTGTTTCGTACGTACTGCTCGTAGAAGGCCGCCACCAGCTCCACGATGGTGCGGTAGTTGGGGTGGAGGCCGGCGCGCTGCCAGTCCTCGGTGGTGCGTACAAGCCCTGTACCCCCCCCCCCACAGTACTAATCAGCCAAGAGCTGACAAGGCGGTGCCGCGCGCGGTGGGTGGTGGTGCGCACCACTGTAGTAGGTCACATACTCGCTGGCCGGCAGCACGGGCGGAGTGGGCGCGGGCTGCGCAGCCTGAGTGGCCTTTGGTGGCTCCTCACAGGTGCCGGTGCCGGCGGAGGGTGACCGTCGGTGGCCGGGGCGTTGCGAGACCTCGCCTTCCTCGTCTTCGTCCTCTTCCCTTTCTCCCTTTTCTTCGCGGTCTCGGTCCGCGTAGCTGGCCTGCAGCTGCTGCACCACGGGCTTCAGATCTGGCGGCGCGGTGGCGGCAGACCAGTGTGAGATCAGCGGGTCCGTTGCCATAATGGAACGTAAGAACTAAGGGCGTACGTGTTGGCGGCTCGAGTCCCCAGAGGGCCTGAGTGTAGGTGACGTAGTCGTTCAGGTTATGCGGCCCCATCCGCCAAAAATCACTAGTGATCAACACGCACGCCCACCACCGCACACGTGAGGTCGTGGTGGCGATGGAGACGACGATAGGGCGAGACGAGGCTGTGGCGCTCACCTGGGGAAGTAGGGGGTCTGGCCGCGCGGAAGAGGCCCGAAGACGAGGTTGCGCATGCGGTGCTTCCACGCGTCGAAGGGCGGCATCTCGTTGAGCAGCGTGCCGGCGGCCGGGGCCGGCAGGGTGTACCACGGGTCCACGGCGGCGGCGGCGGCGGGGCCTTTCGTGCGTGGCCGGCCGCGCGTGGCGTCGCTCTGGCGGAAGAGGAACGCGCGGTACTGGTCGTGCGGGTGGACGGGCTCGTCGCCGCTGCCGTAGACCAGCTTGAGCGCGACCAGGATCGCCCCCAGCGCGCGCTCCATGTAGTGCGGCCCATCTGTGGGTGAGGTGCGCGTCAAGCTCGAGCATGTAGTACTAATATATCGAACCAAGCACATTATATCTATATATATTTCTAGATATATATAATATAAGATATAAACATATGCTCCATACCGTTTGATCGGCCGTAGAGCAACTTCATGACCCTCTCCTCTTTCTTCTCACTCGCGACTTAATGCGCGGAGCAAGTGGTGGCGGGGTGTGAGCCGTTGGCCGTATTGTGAACGGGTCGATGATGGGGAGGGAGGCGTACGCTGGAAGATGTGGTGGATGAAGAGGCCGAGGGACGGCGGCAGGTGCAGCTCCTCGATGAACCGACAGAGCGTGGGGTAGAAGGGAGGTGGCGCCTGCACCGTCGCGCAAAGGGGTCGTGTTGTCGTGCCGGTTACACGGTGCACACGTGCACGAACAGAGAGCGTGGATGTACCTCCTGCTCGATGCCGAAGTAGTTGATGAGGTTGAAGGCCTGGTACTCCAGCTTGTCCTGCGTGACTGGATGCTGCCCGAGGGGGGCGCGCGCGAAGAAGAACGAAAGCGTGAAACTTTTAAAAAAGAAAGAACGAAAGAGAACGAAAGACGAGGAGGGGTACCAGGGGTCGCACTTCAAAGGACTGAGCGTCCTTGAAGTCCTTCAGGCTATAGACCTCCTCGTACGGCAGGCGTCCGCTTCGAACCCACCTGCACACAACGTTACATCAGACGCAGTGTTGTCGTGTCGTGTCGTGTCGTGTCGTGTCGTGTCGTGTGGTATGCGAAGTGACGCTCGGCACCCTCACCGTATCAAGTCGTGGGCGACGATGGGTTCCTGGAGGATGTTGCAGGCCACATAGTTGAAGGTCAGCGTAGCGGTCACCTGCGGCAGCGCGTAGGCGGTCTCGATGGTGCGCTTCCACTCGCCGCTCGTCTTTTTCTTCTTGCCTTCGTCCTCGTCCTCCTCGTCATCCTCGTCTTCGCCGTTTTCCAGCCTTGTACGCTTCGCCTGTCACACCAAACCAGCAGCACGACGCACACGCGCGCGTTGGGTTGTCAGTGGTGGCCACACACGCGTTGTCGGGGGAGGGGGAGAAGTGACGCGTACCTGCGATTTTAGGGATTTCTTCCACCCCTTGCGGCGTCCATCCACCTCCTCGTCCCTCTCCTCATCCTCCGTCTCTTGCTGGTCGGGCTCGTAATCACCGTCGTCTTCGCGTTTCCGCTTACGCCCCGATTTCGCGGGCTTCCTCTCCTCTTCCTCCTCCTGCAGACCTTTGTTGCTAGCATTGTCGTTGTCGTCGTTGTCCTGGCCGACGAGCCACGCGTTCTCGTCTTGCTGGGAGGGCGAGGGGGAGAGGAGCGAGGTGAGGCCCATCTCGTCGAGCCACGTCTTGCTCTGCTCCAGGTCCTGCTCCGTCACCGCATCGCCCTGGCTGGGCGTCGCCTCCGCTGCCTCCCCCTTCTTCCTCTTTGCCTTGGTCTCGGCCTCTACACAGTAAGAGACGTCGACCACACACACCAGACAAACGTCAGTCAGTCGAGTGTAGCGCACGCGCGGCGGAGGTGGTGATGAGGCGTCGAACTGCGGTTGGCGAGCCGGTTCCGATAGGCTTCGTTGTTGGCGACCTGGCCCTCGCGCGTGGTGAGGTAGCGGAACCACAGCTTGCGCACCACGCCCGGCAGCAGTGGACTGACGCCGCACTCGGACACCAGCGCCTCCACCTTGGTCGCGCGTAGCACGCCATCACTATCATCAGCTTCTTCTTGTAGACGCGTAATTGTGGGGCCTTTCTTCCTCTACGTACCTGACGAAGAAGCAGATCTTGGAAGTAGTCGAGGTAGGTGCCCTCGGCTCCTGGGTAGGCGTCCTCGAGTCTTACCTCCTGCTCCTCTTCCTCTACGTTTTATATATAATATAAAGGTAATACACACATATACACATGATATATTAACGGTGCGTGGTCAGCGAGAGGCACGCCTCGCGAGGTGCATGCTGGGAAGCTGCTACGCACGGGCGCGGACGATCAACGGGCGTTTCGCTGGGCGTGCGTCCCCCTCTTCCGCGCCCTGTACGGTGACCCTTCTTCGCGAGGTGGTGGTGTAGGTGTCGAAGTCCAGCTCTTGTTGCACGTAGTCCTGTGGCCATCACAACATTCATTACGCCTAGTGCTGGCTAATTTGGTACAAAATCGGGAAAATTTACCTGCGATTGTGTGTAACATTCGTCACAAACGTAGAAGCCCTCTTCATCTTGCGTCAGGTTGTAACTCCCACATCGTGCACATCGCAAACCACGACCTGCCATCGGGCATTTGGGGCTCTACGTTGCAAATTGAATGATCTCGAACTCCCGCGTTTTCTGATTTTCCTCTTCTTCCCTACAATTCTTGATTCATTTCTCTTTTGTGTCCAAAAAGCGCAAGTCCTGACGTCACCCCAAAAGGCACACTTGCACCAGGCGCTGAACAAGAAGATGAAGATGAAGGTGAAGATGCACATGGCACTTCTGGTGCTCTTTGCGGTAGCTGCAGTTGTGCTGGCCTGCCTCGAATCGGTAGAAGCAGCCAGGAGAAAGGACGACGTAGTGTTCGACCCTCGCGGCAATCCATCCAGGGTGTCGGAGAGCAAGGCCAAGAGGCGGATCGCAATCACCGATATCAACGAAGACAACCTTGATCTCACCCTCCGACGGTACAATCTTTTTCTTCTTTCCAACTCCGTCCTGACGTAGTCGCACTGTGCATAAGCTACTCTTCACCAGAAACCAGGTGCTGCTGCTTGGTTTGGCCAAGGAGGACGACCGCAAAGAGCTCACCTCCATGCTAACCGATGTGCGTTGCAGCACCGACTTAATGAACCCGATATGTTGATTGTTCTGGTTGCGTACCCACACCGTTCTGTGTTTCTGCAGTTCATCTCTCAAGTGCCTCTGGCTGAGCCCGGCCTGACGGTGGGCCGCAGCACCAGCCCTCAGCTGAGGAAGATGTTCAAGGTCAAGAAGACGCCCGCCATGCTCATCATCTCCGAGGGCGGCGACAAGGTGGAGCTCTACAACGTTGACGAATTCAGCGCTGGTGCGGGTCTTTGTCACTTATGTTTTCCCGATGTGTTTGCTGAAGGTGTCACTGCAGAGGGCCTGGCTACCTACATCAGCGGCAAACGATCCAAGTTCCCCATGGCCGAGGTGGGCATCATGACCGTACGCACACCCTGCCACAGCCAATTCGCACCAATGGGAGCTCACCCGAATGGGATGCTAGGGCCTCCACCAAACCCACAACGCTACTCTGCTCTACGCCCTGATCAACATGACCCTCGACGTGGAGCACACGTGGGAGAACTACTTCCTGCGCCGGTGGGACGCCATTGCCGATGCGCGAGGACGCAACGAGTCGTTCCGCTACGCAGTCGGCGACATTGGCCACTTCCCCGAGTTGCTTGTCAAGTTCCGCAACCCCAACAACCAGGAGATGCCCCTGCCCCTGGTCGCCCTCCAAGATAAGTCTACCACGTACGTGCACACCTTTAACTACACGGTTACACTGGAGATCGCTGGGAGATTCTCTGTAACACTGCTGATGAGACATATCTATGAAAAAGGTACAAGTTCGAGGGGGAGCTCAGCCTCTCGGCGATCAAGCAGTGGCTGGGCAAGTGGGAGAACGGCCAGCTCAAGCCCTACCGCCGCACCGGAGGCGTCGTGGTGCGCTTTCCCTGCCCGACCACCGGACCGGCTTGTTTTCGGCGAGAAAAAACTCAGCTTTATCACCGTCAACAGAACAACAAGCCGGGAACTCTCTATGTACTCAACACCGACAACTTCGACGCGGTGACGAAGGACTGGTCCAAGGACGTGGTGGTCCTCTTCTACGGTCCCTCGTGCCCCTACTCCAAGTACTTGCCTTGCCCACAAAGGAATGGCTCCCACTGGTGCTGATGACAGGTGGTGGTGAAAGGGAGTTCCTGGACGTGGAGATGCCCAAGCTGCTGGACATGGTGAGCCACGTCCCCTCCCTGATCGTCGCCAAGATCGACTGTTCCGGTACGTCGTTTTATCTTGCGTATCGACCATCCCGAGACGACAACCAACACTACACCAACAGTGAACGAGTGTCCGCCGGGAGTGGTGTCGGGCTACCCGACCATCGCCCTCTACAAGGGATGCCGCAGCTCCGAAATGAAGCCCGCCTCGCCTCTCGGCTACTGGCTGACTCGCGAGGCCGACGACCTCTACAGGTTCCGCTTCAGCTCTTACTCTCTTGCCAACGGGCTTCTTTCTCAATCAACGGTCACACACACGCACATAGGTGGTTGAAGGTGAACTCGTACTACTCGATCCCCAAGAAGCCCGTGGCGCAGCCCAGCAGCGAGCCCGCTGCCGACCCGGTCGTGGCCGCCGCCGAGCAGGCGGGTGGGCAGCTCGACCCGCTCGCCAACGCCGCCGGTCTCCTGATCTAGGCTCTACCCTCATCATCTCCTCGCAGCCCGTTCTCACCATCTTCTTCATCAGCGTTGAGGCCTCACCAGTTGTCAAACACAAAAAGAAGAGGGAATTCAATTTTATTCCGCCATTTAGGAGGAGAAGTTGGAGTTGAGGATGGTGGCGAGGAGGGCCATGCGAATGTACATCCCGTTCTCCATCTGTCGGAAGTACGCCGCGCGGGGATCGCTGCGGAGATGAGAACAAGAAGCGAGGTGAGAAAAAGAATAATAACAGAAATAATAACAATAATAATCAACATCAGCTTCATGAGAACAGCGTAGGTGGAGGGAGGGGTAGGTGCGCGCACCTGTCGATCTCGGGGCTGATTTCGTCGACGCGCGGGAGGGGGTGCATGATGACCATGTTGCTCTTGGCGTGCGACAGCATCTCGGGTGTGACCACGTACGTGCCTGCGCGATGAAGGTCGAACCCATCGTTAATAACCGTGAGCCGTAGGGGAACGTGAGGGTGTGGTGTGTGTGTGTACCCTTGACGGCGAGGTACTCCTCCTCGCTGGCGAACCGCTCCTTTTGGATGCGCGTCACGTAGAGCACGTCGGTGTGGGGCAGCACCTCCTCCAGCGACCTGTACTCCCTCTGCGGAATGCCCTGCTCGAGACGCAACACGCACGACACACGACGAGATGAGACCACGCATTTGTGGTTGTGGTTGTGGTTGTGGTCGTGGTTGTGGTTGTTGAAGCGAACCTTCTTGTCGAGCTCGTCGAGGATGGCGGAGGGCATCTTGAGGGACTCGGGCGAGACGTAGTTGAGCTGGGTGATGCTGTAGAGCGAGAGGAGGTGCACGAGCGAGTGCACGGTGCGGCCGTTCTTGAGGTCGCCCACCATCGTGATACGCAGCCCGTTGATCGTGCCCAGCTCCTCACGAATCGTGAACGCGTCGAGCAGAGCCTGCACACACGTGTTGCGTGTTGCGTCAGACGTGTGTGCGTGTGCGGTGGTGTGTCGAATGGTAAGGTTTACCTGGGTGGGGTGTTCGCCGATGCCATCGCCGGCGTTGATGATGGGCACGCGCGCGTGGGAGGCGGCGAGTTGGGCGGCGCCGGCCTGCGGGTGGCGGAGCACGATCAGGTCCGAGTAGCACTCGAGGGTGCGGATGGTGTCGGGCAGGGACTCGCCCTTGGCCACCGACGACGAGCTCTCGTTGACCGAGATCACCGTGCCGCCCAGACGCAGCATGGCCGCATGGAACGACGACGAGGTGCGGGTCGACGGCTCGTAGAACACGTTGGCCAGCACCTTGCCCTTGAGCAGATCCCACGATCCCGTCTTCTTCACCATCATCCTACACAGAGAAAGAAAGAAATTGATATGAGAAAACAGTAGAAGAAAAAACGAAGAATTTCGACAATGCGTGTAGGACAGAACAGCGCGTACCGCATGTCGTGGGCGACGGAGAAGAGGTAGCGGAGGTCGTCGCGGGTGAACTGCTTGACCGACGTCACATGCTTGGCGGTGAAGCGCGGAGGCAGGGCGCCGCTGTGGGTGAAGATCTCCTGCGACAGCGCCGAGTTGCGCCTCTCGGCAATCGCCTTGGGTTGCTGCTGCTGCTGCTGCTGAGCCTGAGCCAGCGGCTGCAGCTCGGCGGCTCCGGCCAGGGCCGGCTGAGCGGCCGACGGCACGCGTCGCATGGCCGGCGGCGTGACGGCGATCTGGGGCCGTTGGGCGACAGGCGAGGGCGTTACGACGGCGGGCTTGGGAGCGACGGCAGCGGCCGAGACGGCGGCGGCGGACGGGCGAGGACGGGCGGCGCCGGCGGCGCACACGTTGCGTCCCTCACCGGGGAGCGAGTAGACGGTGCCGTCGAGCATGGCGGTCTTGCCGCGCAGCACGACGCGCACGACGCGGCCCTGCAGCTCCATGCCGGCGAACGGGGTCCAGCCGCACTTGGAGTGGGCCATGGCCTTGGGCACGGTCCACTTGTCGTCCATGTTCACCACCACGTACGTGTCCTGAGTAGAAGAAATTCAAAGAATGTCAGCTCCACTACGCACTACCTTTGAATTGAAGTGAGATATTTCTATATGCGCACCTCCTGATCGGGCAGGTTGAAGATGCGCTTGGGGTTGGTGTACATCTTGGCGATCACATCTTCCAACGTGATACGTCCTGTAATATATATATATAATATATGTA
>CACVKS010001312.1:0-10868 GCA_902749335.1 Acanthamoeba triangularis
GCCCACCTCTTCACGCCGCACCAGCGCCAAACGGCCGCCCACCACGGCCAAGCGCCCACCACCCGCTCCTTCTCCGTCCCCATCGCCACCACACTCGTTCGCTACACCCTCATCTTTTTCCACTACCACTTCTTCTACTTTCCCTTTCTCGTCGTCAACGTTGGCTTCATATTCCGGTCTTCTTCCTGCCGCGCCCTCGCCCAGCTCGTCATCTTCATCTTCATCTTCACCCTCCAATCCAACCTCGCCGCCGCTGGCAACGGTCTCGCCAGCCGGCGGCGCCTACTCGCCCTATTTGTCCTCCTCTTCGCACAACGGCGGCCAGCCGCCGGCGTACACTACGTCGTCGTTTGACTCGTCGGCTCTGCTGTCGAGCCCAACGTCATCGACTACGTCGTCTTCGCTCAGCGATGGAGGGTTCGCGTACGACGGGTACAACACCGGACAGCAGCAGCCTCGACGGAACTTTACGGCGCTGCTGCACCGCTCGCCGCACCCGATCGGCGGCGGGCTCACGCACCGCCGGTCGTCGCCGACCAGCAGCAGCAGCAGTAGCGCTGCCGCCGTGGACGGAAGGAAAGCAAAGCGAAAGCGAAAGCAAAAGCGAAAGCGGAAAGAGGAAAGCGAAGCGACGAGAGGGCCATGGACGATGGACGAAGTCGCAGAGCAGCGGGACGACGGCCCTCGCGGTGAGGGCGAGGCGATGGAAGGCGAGCGCAGAGTGCGCGACACCCGCGAAAGAGTTGAAGCGGAGGAAGAGGGAGACGAAGACGAAGACGAAGGGGAGAGCGACAAGATCGGAGTGTGGGACAGCCAGGCGCGCCTCTCCGCGGAGACTACCGCGCTTGTTCTCATGGCCGCCTACGAAAGGTTTGATGGCTGCGTGTGCGGTGGTGCGAGCGCGATGCGAGTGCGATGGGTGTGCTCTATAGACTGCTCATGTTGGCGCGTGTCATTGCCAGGTATGTGTTCCCATTTACGCCGCTGCATCCGCTGGTCATGCACGAAGACAGCGTGCGCTTGTGCGTCGGCGAAGGCGACGATTCGGCCAGCCCGCTCACCATCAACGTCAACATGGCCCTGGCACTAGGTACCACCACCACTACCACCACCGTCCCTCAGCGTGTGTGCTCCTCGTGTTCCGTCTGTGCTGACTCACCGCGGGCGGGGTCCTTAGCGTGCAAGGTGACCGGGGACCTGCGGCGGGCCAACCAATTTTACAACCGCGCGCGACAGAAGGTGGCGCCCTTCTTCGACACGAGCGACTACACCGTGGCCGAGTCCCTGGCCACCATGGGCTACTTCGCCTTCGGCCAGGTATATACCTCTCTTGTTCTCGCGTCACCGGCCACATAGCCGCTGATCCCAGTTTTTATGCGACGTGGCGTTGGTTGTGTCGTTGCGATCAGGGGGACATGGCCCGAGTGTCGTACTACGTGGATCTCGCGGCGTCGATCTGTCGGGAAGTGGGCGCCTACAATTCGGACACCTACACCAAGTGCATGCTCGGCACGGCGCTGGATCCCATGCGCTCCCTCGAGGAGAAGGAGCGCACCGTCGCCGACTACCACAAGAAGGTTGTTGGTCCACTCTCTCCCACATTCCCCGAATTCCTCAACCAACCATTCGCGCTTGCGAGCCGCTTTCCCCTCTCCCTTAGCTAATAACTCACCAATCGCGTGCAGGCTGCGCTGTACCCGTACTTCGAGCGTGATCGGCTGCACATATTGGAGGCGGCGCCCTCCTGCCTGGGCGGGGTCAAAGGCCCAGCCAAGGTCCAGTGCCTCATCCTCTCGCGGATCGCCGGCAGGTGCGATTCGATCTCGCTTCTCCGTTCAGGCTTGACGTGACTCATGTTATCGTGTGCGTCGCGTGTCGTGTGTCACGTGTCGTGTGTCGTGTGTCGTGTGTCGTGTCGCGTGGGTAGATGCCTGGGCGACTGTATGGTGATGCTGGCTGAGTTCGAGTCCCGGAAGCAAATGATGGCCAACGAGGGCTCCGAGGTGCTGAAGCGCTGGGAGCGGGAGATCGAGCGGCTCAAGTGGCTGGGCGAGGAATCGCGCTACCCCGTACCGCCCTTCTTCGATGCCCGCAGACACCACGACTTTCTATCCAGCATGCGCAAGCTTGAAGAGACCTTGGACAAACCTGGTGCGTTCTACCACTCATTTCACACGCACGTGAGACATGGCTTAAACCTTGATGACCTTCCCCCCCCTCACATAGAGTTGATGGGAAAGTCGTTCGGTGAGACCGTAATCGCCTTCCACATGGTCCTTCGGGCCAAGTACGCCCTGCTTCTCTCCAGGGTACGACACTCGCTGATTTTATTTTATTTTATTTTAACGTGCAACCCCTCACAATGAGCCCCACTCCCGCGTTTCGTTGGGTTGACGTGTGCGTGTCGTGCACGTCGTGTTTTCGTGTGAGAACAGGACAAAGAGAGCTTCGACTGGGCGCTGCGCTTCGTCGACGTGCTGCAGGAGATCAACGTTCGTCTGGTACAACAGCCCGTTCACAGGTGGCGCAAACAGTCTGTCAGTACTCGGCCGCTCACGCGGCACCCCTCCATCACCGTGTCGGCTCACGCCCGACTGTGCAGATGAGCCCCGGTAGCATCCCCGCGTTCCAGCTCCTGCTCGACATCCTGCTCAAGTTCCAGCGACCCGACCTCGTCAAGCTGTGCCTCGGTACTACCCCCAACAGGGCCGTCGGTGAATCAGCTCGCCGCTCATCCGGCCAAACTGTTGACTTGTGGTGGGCACCACTCCAGATATCGTGGACTCGTGGGTGCGGCTGTACCCGTTCGCCCAGGACATGGCCCGGGTCTACGCCCAGCTGGCGCGCGACATGGAGTCCGCCATGCCCCCCAGCTTCGACGCAAGCTCTTCCTCTTCCTCTTCGACGTCGTCATCTCCGTCCTCCTCCTTCTCCTTTCGCATCACCGCCACTCCGCCGCTGTCGACGTCACCATCGCCGTCGGCGTTGTCATCGGCTTCGGCTCCGGCTGCGACTGCGAACTTACGAGGAGGCGCGGCCGTGCGAGGGCACGAGCGACGCAGTCGGCACCAACACCACCAACAACAAGAAGGCATGCGCCAACTGCAGATAGAACAGGAGCGGAGGCGACAGGAACTGCTGCAGCTCGAGCCCTCGGCTGTGGTGGACCACCACCGCCCCGTGGGCTACGCCGCCGTTGGCCCGCAACCGCCGCCTTACGCGGACCTGGCGCCTCGCGGCGCCTCGGCCGCCACGGTGACCCGGCCGCCGATGCCGACTTTGATGATGAGCGGGCCGACGACGTCCGCGACACTGGAGGACGAGGCCGAGCGGTGGCTGATGCAGGCCGAGCAGGACGCCACGGCCTACGCCGCAGGCGGGCCGCCGCTGCCGGCCCAGCAACAGCCAATCTACGCCCAGCCTATGATGGCCGGCGCCGATCCTACAATGGGACTGAGCATGCCTCTCGACGTCGGAGCCGACGGTCGGACGCAGCCGCCGCCGCCGGGGTTGTATCAGTTCGCGCCGCCGTCGCCTTCGCCCTCCGCCTTCTATTCGTCTCTTCGTCTTCATCAAGCGCCACCAGTGCACAACACAACCGACTCAACCAGCAGCCGCGATAATAAATAGGTTCGGGCATGAACATCGACGTTCTTGTCCATCGTTGGCTCTCTTCGGCCGAAGCGTTTAGAAGAAGAAGAGAGTGCTAAGGACAGGAGAAATGCCCGAGAAATCGGGACCGGGGTGGTGCTGTGAAGTGCTTTATTGATATCCCCCTCCTTGGCTTCCACGCCTTTCCTAGGGTTGGGCCGGCCGTGCCAAAGACTGGGCGCCGTTTCATCTCTGTCCCAGAAGTGGTGCACCTTTTCGGCGTTGGGGTTTTGAGACTTGAACCTGGCAGAGTGCATCCATTTATGTGTGCTTGCGCCCTTGCTGCCTTTGAAGAATCTGGCTGACATCAGGTAATTAGTGCAAGGGTCTTGGAGGTATTCTCCTCTCGAGGGCCTTCACTGTTGCACTCTCCAGTACCTGTCAGCTTCTTCTTTGATGGTGCCTGCAGAGATAGTGTTCCACCAGTGAACCATCAATGTTCACCAGGGTGATGTTGTCTGTGGAGGATGTGACGCCACAGTTGTACAGTATGATGGGCTCCCTTCTGGCAGTGGTGGTCAGCTGGTCAGCCTCTTCATTCCCCCGTATGAGCTCCTGTAGGTCCAGACCATGGAGCTCCTGGAGCCTAAGATGTTTCTTGTTCCATTTTGCAAGGGGCTCCCCCCCTTCCACCTCATATCTAGCCTGCTTGTCTTTCATGTGGCTGGGGACATGGGTGAAGGTCACCATGTAGCCCTCATCTCATCTCTTCTTGATGTGTTCTTCTATCATCACGATCACACTCCTGCCCTCTGTGTCCACTTGCCTACCTTTTTTTCACTGTGGGTAGTTAAGCACTGTGCGTATGGTGCGGTGCAGCTGGCTGGAGTTCTCTGCAAGGCTATGAGGATCACCACCAGCTCCCCTGTGAAGGACAAGCCTCCCCAGACCACTAGCACCTTATGACTGAGGGGTGTGGGTCCAAAGTGGACAGCCCCTGTGGTGCATTTAGTTTCTTCATCAAAGTGGTGAGGGTGGACACAGGCTCTGACTTCTGGCACACCCTCTACCCCCCTGCAAGTCCCAATTGCACTCTGGCCTGCTCAAGGTCTTTGAGGTCCTCCTTGCTGGGGGTGAGTGGGGCTATGGCCCTTCAGATAGCATCCTCCCTGGATTCCATCTTAATATGGTGCCAAGAGTAGACCCCTGCACTCTATATTCCTGGCCATATTGAGAAATGGAGATAGCCCACATGTATGTACTGCACATCTGTTCTACACACCCATGGGTCAACACCCATACTATTTAGGGCAAGCTTCCAACTGTGTAGCATATCTTGGCTGTTGGGGCGCCTAGCCATGCTGGCAATGACCATGTCCCTGGCCATTGTTGGGGTGCCTAGCCATGCTGGCAATGACCATGTCCCTGGCCAAGTGCTACTGATGTACCCAAAGCTGCAACCTATCAGAACTATGTCATCACAGTAGGCCAGGGCTGGGATCAGGTAACTAGAGGCAAAGCTGAAACCCAACCCCAGCTCTTCTCTCACCAACCATGCTAGCATGGGATTGAGGAATTTCATGAAAAGCAGTGGGGACAGTCCATCCCCTTGTTGGACCCCATTTGTGTATGGCCAACTGTCTGTAAGCTCCCCATAAATGGTGAGTCAGAAAGTACAGTTATGGTACAGGTTGGCAATTGCTATCACAAAGCTTTCATTAACTCCATACCTACACAGGACCTCAATCAGAGCCTCATGGGACATGCTATTGTATGCCTTCTTTGTATCCACATACACCAGATGTAATTCCTTCTTCCTTCTGGATGTGTCCTCTACTGTATCTACCAAGGCCCTAAGGCAGTCTTGGGTTGACTGCCCAGCACAGAAACCATTTGGGAGTGGGCTTATGATATGGGGGTCAAAGGCCTCATAAAGTCTCTTGGTCAGGATGGTAGTGTATAGCTTGTACACCACTTGCAGGAGAGCAATGGGCCTGTAGTTGCCAGGCTCTGCTTGGTCGCCATCCTTATGCAGAAGCATCACTGCTACTTCTTTCCATGCCAGCAGCAACTAGTTGAACAGTTGTGTCCACATGGAAGCTGGGAAGCAGTTGGAGCACTCCTGCAGGCATTTCGTCTGTGCCAGGGGCAGTATTGGCCATGCCTTTCAGGTTGTCAGGTGCACATGTGGGTACCCCCTCTGGGAGAACAGACAATTTTGTGGAAGGTGTGCAAACAACAATCTGGCTTGAGCACCTGGTGCAAATCCTTCATGCCATATGCTGACACTAGTGTCCTGGTGGCTTGACAGGTATCTGAGCACCTACTGCCTCCAAAGTTAGACCACCAGTCTCCCACTTCCAGGGTGATGTTCCAGTCCCCCATGAACACACAAGGTTGTGTGTGGCCTGTGCTCTCAATCACTGGCATCAGCCTCTCCCTAATAAACATATTGTTCTTGTTTTTAGCCTCCACAGGCACATACACACCAATATGGGCTTGGGAGAGGCTCTTAGAGACACCCTCTGGAGCCTATGGTCCAGTTGGCCTGCAGGCTGCACAACCTGGCTGACCTTTACTAAATGTGTTTTTTTGCTACACAGGCTGCTTTGGCCTTAAGGTTCCAGTGTGCCTGCCAGCTGCTCCTAGCCACTTCAGACTCTAGGTCTGTGAGACTGCTGTCTGCCTAACAGCCCACTTCTTGCAACATGACCACCTTCCAACCCTTGGCAGCTTCTGCCAAGCAGCCCAACTCCCTCCAGTTCTTGTGAACATTGAAGGCCATGACAAATATGAGGCATTGGGTTAGTACTAATGTAGGACAAAATGAAAATAAAAGAGTGAGAAGAATAGGCAGCTTTGAAACTACCCTATATTTGAACCACTGCTTAGACTGCACAGGCACATGTTTTCATGGTGGATGGCACCAGAGCCATGTGGGGGCAGGCCCCACTGGTAGGATTGTGAAAGGGTGGTACATGAGATATGGGCATGGGGGCTGTGTATGTATTGCAAATTGAGAGAGGCAGAGGAGAAGAAGGGTGATGCCCAAAGCCCATGCACACAGGCTAGGGCAGGGCCTAGAAGTTGGCCTCCAAGGCCCAGAGCTTCTCTTGTGCCCTCCTCCTGCACTCTTTGATCTTGCACCTGGCCTCCACCACTGCAGCCATGGCTCTGCACTCCTGTTCCATTACTGCCCAGCTAGATGGCAAGGATCTGCTCCCTTTGCCTGTTGAGGTCTGTGAGGTCCTGCAGTTCCAAGATGGCCAAGACAACTCTGGAGACTTTGTTGTGGGTGATGCTGCTGAGGTCAACTCTGATCTCAAGGGCAACAACTTAATTGAGTAGCTTCAGCAACTTGTCCTTGGTAATGCCATCCCAGAAGAGGGTGTGGGCCTGGAGATGGTTGCTATGGACCAGAGCTGTAAAACTCAGGTGGAGATATGGCAGCAACCTGTCAGGCCTGCCAAGCCTGGGCCTCTTAGGCATGGCCTTTTCCTTGCCCTTCTTCACAGCCATGCTGCTCATCCCCTTGAGAGGTGTTCTGGGCACAATGTCCTCTATCTCAACAAGCTCCCCTTCCTCTTTGCTCCTGACAGGGGACTGGTCCTTGTGGTGATCCTCCTGTTCATCATGCTTGCACTTGCAGGAACTGCTCATGTGAACCATGTGTGGTGTGTCTCCAGCAGGCCATGGAAAGAGAAAACAATGTATGCACACACCCTTCAGGAAACTGAAAAAGCACCCAGTGATGTCATTGGCCAAACTGTTGTCTGTCTTGCACCATTGGCCATTGCCTGTGCAACCTCTTACACACAGTGAACACCAAGGCTTAATAAGGGTGCAGGCAGGGCCAGCAAGTGCCCTACCAGGCAATTTGGTGGGGAGCTGGTTGAAAGGCCATGGAGGGTCCAGGCTACCATCTGGTACCACTTGAAGAGATGATTTGGGGAGAGGATGGGCTCAGCAGGTCAAGGGGGCATGAAGGGGTGTAGGGCCAAGGGTACTGCCTGCTACTGGGGTACTATTTGAAAAGCAATTAACCCCAGTCACAGCCAGGCATGGGTTTGGGGAGGGGTTGAGATCATCTGATTACTGGAAATCTTATGGTAACAGTCTGCCTCCAGGTTGTGTTTATAGAGCCTCCTGGTTGACTCTACCCTGATAGGCATGGGGCCAGCCCCAAATTCCTCTCCTTGCTCAGACGTGATGCGTGCTTCTCTACGCTCATCTTTGGCCGAAGCGTTTGTTTTTGTTGTATTTTCCTCTTCAAGTTTCTCCTTGATTTCTTCCTGCATTTCTTCGGGCAAGAAGATGAGCCGGAACACGACGCGAATCGATCGGCTGCTGGCCAACCTGGGCTATTGCTCACGCCGCTCCGCCCTCGTACGCTTTCATCGCACAGTCTGCATTTAATGCCAGTAAATATATGAAATTTATCAAAAATTGAAGAGATTAATCGTTGCTGGACCAGTCCTACATCCGGAAGAATCGGGTGACGTTCGAGGGCGAGGCGGTGGGTTCGGCATCGGTGCACGTCCCCCAAGACGGTGCTGGCGTCGCCATCAACGACGAGCCCCTGCTCGACACCAAACCGTACGTCTACTCCTTCCGGCACACACGCACCCAGCATACACGACAGCCAAGGCTCGGCGGCGTGATGGTGTGTGTTTCGCACAATGGCGTTGCGCAGGCTGCACATTCTGTTGCACAAGCCCTCGGGCTACGTGTGCACGCGCGAGAAGGGCGAACACAAGACCGTCTATGATCTGCTTCCCGTACATACCTGTCACCACCAACGCCACCCGCCCACCACCACTCCTCTTTCTCCTACCGTGACGAGCTTCACTACTTACACTTCCTTCTTTACTCTCTCTCTCTCTCTCTCTCGTTGTGGGCGCAGCCCGATTTTTACAAGCGGCGGCCGCTCCTCAATATCTGCGGCCGACTGGATCGATGGGTGACCGGCCTTGTCTTCCTCACACAAGACGGTAACGCCCCAGCAAGCGCATGACACGGCACACACGGCACACACGGCACACACGCCACACACGGCACACACGGCACACGGCACACGGCTCACATTTGCCGGGCGCTGTATTGCAGGCCAGCTGCAGCACCAGGTGGTGTCGCCCAACCGAAAGGCGAAGAAGCGGTTGGGCAAGACGTACGTCATCAAGGCCTGGCGCGACTTCAAAGGCGACGAGGCGGAGATCTTCAAGGCCGGCACCCTCCTCCTCAACGGCGAGACCAAGCCCTGCAAGCCGGCCGACCTCGAAATCCTCGATCCCGTCAACAACCTGGCCAAGTTTCGTTTCCCCTGTGTGTCGTGTGTCGTGTGTCATGTGCCGTGTGTCGTGTGCCGTGTCGTGAAGTGGGTGGAGTTGGCTGAACATCAGAGTGTGTCACAGGATAACGCTCTATGAAGGCAAATACCACCAGATACGCCGCATGTTCTCGGGTACATCGCGCTGTGTGCTTTCTTGCCTCCTGCTCGGTCGTCTGTAGTTGGCTCACGATCACTCCCTGCACAGCGATCGGCAACGGTGTGCCCCGATCGATTACGCGAATAAGCATCGGACCCCTCCAGCTGGGGAACCTTGAGGTACGCTCTCGCCTCGCGTTCTTCGGCGCTACTTCTCATTTCTCAATGAACTGTGATTTATTATTATTATCATTTTTTATAATTATTCATAATTATTGATTATATCAACACTTATGGGACCCGGACCCAGATGGGCAAGTGGCGCCACGTCACGGAGGAAGAGCTCCGGGCACTGCGGGCAGTGGTGGACGCCGGCGAGGCGCCGACGGCGGAGCAAACAGAGAAGACGAAGAAAGCCAAGACGAAGGCACACGTGGGCGAGGGTGAGGAAAACAACGAAAGCGAACACGAAGGCACGGACGACGATAATGACAACGACGGCGACGAAGAGGACTTTGACGATGACGATGACGACGGAGACCAGGACCTGGCGAAGCTCTGGGAGGCAGAACACGCCGCGGAGGAGAGCCGCCGGCCGATTCAGCAACCGGAGCCTGAGGGGAAAGAACGAGCCGACGTAAAGTGAACTGATGTTGGTGGGGCACGCGAGGCGGAGGCCACACACGACGCTTGCTGATAGGCCAACGAGGGCTAGTGTTCAGGTGGCGGCTGGTGAAAGCTCACGACCAATGAAACACTACCTAATTTTAACTCCGACGTAGCTCTGTGACCACCAGGTCGCCGAGGTTGCATGAGCCCCAATAATCCTGAGGGGATACTCAGGCTATTGTCGTGTCGGCCTATCGGCTGGCGGCAGTTCCCCAGTTGCAGAGCGAACGTGAACTTAATGATGACTTGGTAATGATAGTTTCAGCCAATCACCGACCGGTTTGATCGGTTACTTTTGGGATTTCCGTGATGAAGATGCCAACCGATCCTTTTTAGCACCATTAGAAGCACACCCAAACTTATCAGCCAAGCTCTGCAGGGCTCACCGGAGTCGGCCGCAACCGTGGTGGGCTGGACACCACCCGACTTTGCAACAACAACGGCGTTCGCTTCATCCGTTGGCATAAAAAGCCGCATCCGCCTTGCGGACCATTCAACAAACTCACCACCAAAGCAGCACTACCAGCCCAGCCTTGTAAACCTTACCAACCCACTACCAACACTACTACTACCACCGCACTACTTCTTTCCAGTACTACCAACCATGAACTCCTCGTTCTTCTTCCTGGCCCTCGTGGCCGTCTTCCTCGCCCTGGCCTCGGGCTTCGCCAGCGCGCAGAACCAGGACATCCCGATTCCCTACGACCCGGTCAACCCGCCGGCGCCGGTCAAGTTCAACCGCGACGTGTTCACCCTCTGGAACGTCAACACGTCGGCCTTCTGCTTCTTCGACTGCCCCGACATTCCCCAGTACCCGACGGCGTGCCCGCTCACGTGCCGCCAGTCCAACCGCACGAGCGTGCAGCAGTTCCTCGTGTCGTCGGCCTACAACAAGATCGTGCAGAAGAGCTGCTGGATGGAGGCGCCCGTCACTGAGGTGGGCTTCCTCGGCGGGCCCTCGGGCGGCTCGCGCTGGTGCTGGCCCAAGAACGCGTCGACCACGGGCGGCGTGGGCCAGGACAACGACGTGCACTGCAAGAGCGTCATCGGCAACGTGCCGCAGCTGCCCTACGACTGGATCCGGTTCCACAAGGTGGCCGGCGTGCAGGCCAACTTCTTTTACCCCTACGACACCATCCGCATCTCGTCGACCAGGAGCGGCGGTTACTGCTCGGCCCACCCG
>CACVKS010001313.1:0-10865 GCA_902749335.1 Acanthamoeba triangularis
CCAGAGCAGTCATCGTGAGGCCGCCCTGCTGGCCCTGATTGCCACCGCCACTGGTCAGCGGGTTGAGAGTCAGGCCGCCGTGGTGACTGGCGCCCCCGCTTGCAAGCGGAGCTATAGTAAGCCCAGCGCCGGGATTGCCGCCACTCACCAGCGGAGTCATGGTGAGCCCGCCGCCGCCGCCGCTGGGGATGGGGGCGATCGTGAGGCCGCCGTGGTTGCCACCGCTGGGCAGCGGGGTCAGGGTGAGCCCTCCGCTTGGATTGCCGCCTCCACTACCGAGTGGCACCATGCTCAGTCCACCAAGGCCGTAAGGTAGGCTTGCCGTGCCGCCGCTACCGAGTGGAGTGATCGACATCATGCCCATCATGGGCGATCCGCCCGGCATCAGCTGGCCGGGCTTGTGAGCCGACGAAGGCGACAGCACCGGCGATGGGAACTTGTCAGGTATCAGCAGCGGAGACGCCGAGGCGCTAATTGACCCCTTTCGGTGGCCGGGCGGCGCTGGGAAAGCGAAGGTGCGATCTGGGACGGGGCTCCCACGACTGTTGGGATTCGGATCGATACCGCCGTTGGTCGCACCACTTCCGGCCGTCGGGCCGTCGAAATGCAGTTCCCGTCGGCCGTGCCCAGATTCACGCCTCGGCCGCCGCGAGTCGCGTAGGCTCGATTTCTGTTCCGTAGCTGGCGAGGGAGGGCTAGTTGCTATCATAGATGTGTCGAGGTCGCTGCTTGTCTTCCTCGGAACGACCGCTACCTTTCGCTCTATTGAGTACATCACCATTTAATTCTTCTTTGGCGCTTATGGCGAGAGCGGGAGGGAAAACGCATGCGTACCTCTGTTGCTGGAAGTTGCGGAAGCGTGGAGCGAGGTGGGTTTGTCTTCGGCCTAGGGACGCAAGAAGAGAAAACGCGTGGGTGAGAATCGTGGGTGTCCTACGTTATTGGATACGGAGAGGGGGGGGGGTAACGCGACTGTTTTGATCAAGGACAAAATCAAATTGAAAAAGGGTTTGCTGGCGGGGAAAATCCGTACCGCGGCAGCCGCGGGCGGTAAATCGTCGACGTGGAGGTTGTCCTGTGAGCCGCCCCACGTTCGCGATCGTCGGTGCTTTCCCGGCGTATCCTGTCCCAGACCGGCCTTGAGTCTCTGCAGCCGCCGGATGACGGCCGTTATGGAGGGTCGTTCCTCCGCATTCAACTCCAGCATGTATTCTAACCCCAATTATATCGATATAATTAGCAGTCCACAAGCACCAGCCTCACACACACACACACACACACACACACACACACACACACACACACAAAAGAGGTCGCGACGTACTGATGAATTCGTTGAGCTCCGGTGAATATTTGGGTGCGAGAGGGAAGGAGAAGTTGGCCTGGAGGATAGCTAAGCGTCCGCCTATGCTGAACGCGTCCTCGAAGAAGCACATTTTGTAGAGCATGCAGCCCAGAGCCTGAAGAGAGGCACCACCCACGCACGCACATATCATTGCAATGCATATCAGCGGCCAGTTGATGGACGAGCTCGCCTGGAACCGTTGTAGAGGAGCGTACCCAAATGTCGGCCTTTTCGTCAATGGGCTTGGCAGCGTAGAGGTCCAGCATCTCCGGCGCTCGGTACACCATCTATTACACCACCACCACCACCGCCAGCGCCAGCAGCACGAGGAGGAGTAAGTGCCATGTCTCGTTAGTTGGTTGGGGAATATAGTTGTGGGTTCTGCTCACCGTGGTGTTACGCTCTATGTCCGCCTCCGCCGCATCGCGCTCGGCCGCCGTCTTCGGGTGGTGCGTCACTGACGTAGCGCTACCAAAGTCGCACAGCTTGTAGGCTCCATCGTTGCCCAACAGCACGTTCTCGACTTTGATGTCCCTGTGCGCGATGGGTGGTCGATGCTGGTGAAGGACCGCCACGCCTTCGCACACGTCTGCCATGATGGCAATAAGTTCGACCTCTGTGAAGTACTTGCCCTCTGTGTGGCGTGCCTCCATCACATCAAACAGACGCACTGCAAAAAACAAAGCATCGCGCGCACACACACAACCACACGCGTGTTAGAAGAGAGCTGGATTACATGCTAACAACACCGCTATATAGGGAGAAAGCTCCCTGTAAATGGAGCGTAGTGATGATGGAAAAGGGACAGGAGATGGATGGGCACCATCGGCGTATTCCATGATGATGTTGGCCTCCATAAGGTCTTCTCCTTTTCGCTGCTCCGCGCTGGTTGTCACGTTGGCACACTCGAAATGCACCAGATTGCGGTGTGGAGGTATGCTTTTCTGTTGGTGGGCATCAGTGTTGGTGTTGAGGGTAAGTTTCTATCGCGACCCCATAGTGGCCTCAAGGCTTGAGAAGAAGAAACGAGAGACGGAGCGAAACCGAGCTGTGGCCAAGAGGCCTCGAAGCAGTAACGTACCATGAGTGAAACCTCGCGCTTGACGAGGTCCATCTCGCCAGCACTGACCAGCATGCGCTTCAGGGCGAACACATTGTTGGAGCCCTCCTCCACCACCCGGTACACGTTTGAGTAGCCACCTGAGGACAGACACCACACACCGACAAGAAGCACAGTGAGGGCGCCACAAAAGGAGGAGCAGCTCGCGAGATGACGATCAACAAATCACATAAATATATATATATATATATTCATATATTTATATATACATGATTTTTATGGGAGGAGTGGTGCAGACGCTCAAAGGGAGGCGTGGGTGTGTGTACCTTCTCCTAAGATCTCCTTGACTTTAAACCGTCGATTCTTGACTTCAATTGTCTTTCCAATGAGAGCTTTAGCTTTGGCGTCCTGAGATGGACGATGATGATTATTAGTATAATTATTATGACATGATGGTCGCTCGTCACCAGGCTTGTGATCTCGCGACAGGGTCCAGAAAAAAAAGGGCATACTTACCTTTGACGATGAAGACGAGGCCTTGGTTCTGGAGGACCCTTTTTTCTTGCCACCTCCCAGAATGGTCTTCATGCCCAACGAATGTTTGGGGGAGAAGGAGAGAGAGTTCGAGTTACTGTGTGGTTGATCTAAAGAGAGAGAGATTGATTTCTTTGGGCCAACCCCCCTCCTCTTCTCTCTGGGGTTGTTCTGGTCTGTTGGCGTCCGTCCAACTAGGAGACTATTTTGACGAAAATTCGCATGTTCCCGTTTAAATTGAAGTAAAGGCGGGGAAAAAATTGACAAACAGAAGAGAGAGAGAGACCATGGAGAGCTGCAGGCGGCCTGCTTCAGCCACGTCTGTCGCTGGTGACTTGCTTCACGACCTGATCCAGTGCAGTCTCCGTTTCGCCAATGAGCTCCTCGAGCAGAGACAGATCTGTTGTAGTACAGGAGGTGTGAAGCGGGTTAGAGAGAGAGCTCCTCGTCGTGAGGCCTCCCATACAGTGAGTGAGCCACACAATCACAAGTACCGTGAACCAGCTTCTCCGTGCTCGTGGGAGTAAGAAGCCCTTCTCGCGTCCTATGTACATAGCTGCGCAGCAGTCAGCCCAGAGAAGCATTACTCTAAGGGCCAACCAAGAAGAGCTAGCAGCGCTGTGGGATGAGAGAGCCATCCACAAAAATAGAAAGTCACTCTACCTGAAAAGCTCCTTGAACTGCACCACAAACTTGTACTTGGGATCATTCTGCAATGTGTCCAAGAAGTTGCGCTCTATATCTGTTCCCGGATAGGAGAGTAAGTACAGTAGCTTTCCAAAAAGCATTGTTAGAAATAAACACATAGCGTAGTAAGAGAGGGAGGGGGACTTACCGCCGTCTGTCGCTGTATGATCGCCATTGCCCGATTGACGGCCGCTACGGGTGGGCGCGTAGCCATCATCACCATCGCTTTCGTCGCTGGAGTTCGCGGCAGCAGCCTCGAGAATCATTGGCGACGAGCCCTCCGAGGGGGCGTCGCTCGTGGCCGACATGATCAAAGGGCTCGACGGCACTGACGTAGGCGTTGGCGTGTTGTCACCGGTGGCCTGGTCACGCGTTTGACCGTTGCCGTTGCGCTGACGAGCATCGACACCGTCACCAGTGAACTCGCATTCGTCGGCGGACGCGGTGCCCTTTCCGTCGAGGAGCCCCAGACGCTTGAGTTGCTGTTCGACGGACAGGGCCTCCTCGAGGGTGTGCAGGCGCGAACGCATGAAACCAAGCGCGATGTAGTCGACTTTCTCGCGTTCGCGCTTGCCCGGAGCACCGCCGTTAGCTTCTTCCTTGTCTTCATCCGTGTCCGAGTGTTCGTTGGCCTCCTCTTCATCTTCTTCTGTCGCTGCAACGGCCTTGTTGGCCTCCTTCTTGACGCCGCCCCGCAGCTTGACTCCGTCTTCGCGCTGTCGCTTGCGCTCGGCCGAAGCAGCCGTCAGCAACTCCGGTCCGGCCTCTCCTCTATACAATTATTGAGTGTGGCCGCCAAACAATGAAGAAGACGGGTTTAGGACCGCGCGGGGGTTGACGACACAGAGAGGGGGTTAGCGCGTACTTCATAATCTCCTTCCACTTGCCGTAGCCCTCCTGGAGTACGGCCTGGAGGAGCAGGTAGTCGTGTTGCCTCTGCCACAGCGACACATCATCTCGCCAGCGCTGCTGCAACTCCGTCCACCCGCCATCTCGTATGTCAAAGTCCTAGTGTGGGCAAGCGGCACACACAGCATCAGTCTCACTTCGCAAAACGGAAGGGCCAACGGTAGGAGAGAGAGAGAGAGAAGAAGAAGAAGCTACCTCCAGTGCTTCGGTAGAGCGCATCTTGCTCTCGATCAGGTGGAGCTTGGCGATGCGCGTGAGGATGTCCTTGCGCTTGACGGTGGTGTCCTTGGGTACGCCGTCGGCGTAGGTGCTGGGATTGGACGAGCGATCCTTGGGTTCGAGCAAATGGGCGAGGTACAAGTTGCCGTAGGCAACGATCTCGGCATAGCTCTTGCGCTTGAGGGCACCCCTTTCTCGGATGAGGTGGCGCCATGTGCCGTCACCCAACCCGAACATCAGCACCATCTTCTGGAACGCCGCGCGCTCGCTTGCACTGAAGCCCAACACCTTCATGGCCTTGCCCTCTCCCTGCATGAGACCTACATGCGTACACGTGCCAAAAACAGGCCAGTTAGAGCATKGGCGAGGCAAGTGGTYGGGAGAGGGGGGAATCCCGTACGRGTTGAAGACTTGGGGAGTCCTTCGAGGCGGGGTTTCTTACGTGGACGCCCAGGRCCACGGGGGATGGAGACGCCYTGGCTGTCCTTCTCCGATTCGGCGCTCGACGACTCGCTGTAGTCTTCGTCTTCCAKGCCCTGGRCACGRTGCAAAARWGTGGGAGGGAGGGGGAAGAACGGAAAATAAGAACAAGCGCACGAACAGCAGGAATGCTCTAGCTCGTACGTTAACAGATTCCTCTTGCTCAAGCTGCTGGACCTCCGAGTAGCGAACGAGTTTAGATCGGGTGCGGCGGCCTTTGCCCATGGCTTCTTCGTTTTCCTTGGCGTATTCTTCGTACCGCGACGCCARCARCTTCTCCCAGAARTCCTCCTCTTCCTCCTCRGCTGGTGGGYGGGAGGARACYRMCGGTCAACCAATCGCCAACCGCCGATCAAGGTTACAAGAGCTGCTGCTGCTGATGTCTACGYACCGTTTTGCACAGCTTCTTGRGAAGCGGGCGTGGGAGCGGAAGAAGTGGAAGTCTTGAGRCCGCTGAAGGAGGCCACCTTGAACGAGTTKAGGTAGTCGTCCTGCGCCACCGATTTTTGCTCSACTGCCACCTGGTGTTAGGCACACAGAGAGGCCATGCATTTGTGCACACATTAGCTGYTATTCTRSRTTCYTAGAGGAGGTGGAGGAGTGCGAACTCTGTGTGTGTGTGTGTGTGTGTGTGTAGCATTGACTGTACCTGCGAGCGGTCAAGAAGGGCATCRATAGCGGCGTCGTCGTAAACGATGCGGTTGGCGTCGTCCTCAGCCTTGGCTGCGGCCGCGGCTGATTCTTCGGCCGCAGAGACACCCGCTCCGCCCGGTTGTGCCTTGGCCAGCTCCGCCTCGGCCTCCATCTTCTTTTTGGCCTCGTGCTCCTCCTTGAAAAGCTCCGCGGAACCGAACCGGAGGATGGAGTCGAGCTCGGCTTGCTTGAGAGCGTTGGCGCCCTTGGACCCCATGCGGCGCACCACCAGGTGGTCGAGCATCATCTTTTCCTTGGCCCGTTGGATGATCGTCTCTTCGACTGTGGCCCGTGTAACGAGGCGGTAGATCATGACCTTTGATGCCTGACCGATCCTGTGTGCACGCGAGAAGGCCTGGATGTCGTTGTGTGGGTTCCAGTCCGAGTCGTAGATGAACACGGTGTCGGCGGTTGCCAGATTGATGCCCAGACCGCCAGCACGAGTCGACAGAAGGAACACAAACTTGGAGTGATCCGTGTTGAACCGATCGATTCGCTCTTGCCGATCCCTAGGAGCGCGTGGTTAGTGTTAATTATATTTGGGTGCGTGTATTGGCTGCCCCTGTGGAGGGAGATAGAGAGAGTCACTGGAGGTGTAGCCGTACCGTCCAATGATGTTTCCGTCGATGCGTTCGTAGGAGTAGTTCTTGTAGTAGAGGTAATCCTCCAGCACATCCAATAAGCGCGTCATCTGCCCAATCAAAACAGAAACACGGTATCAGACGATTAACACCACGCTTTCACGCGCACCGCGCACGCACCTGGGAGAAGATGAGGACGCGGTGGCCCTGCTGGTGAAGCTTCGTCAACATCTTGTCCAACAGAAGAAGCTTGCCCGACGCTTGCACCATCAGCCGTACAGCCTCCTCTGTGGTCTCTGTCTTGGGCTCGTAGCTCTCAAACAGGTACGGGTGATTGCAGCACTAGTGGGATGTCATCCCACGTGGGGGAGGGGGGGGAGAGGTAAGTAAACGGATGACTTCTTCAAAACGTCGCCGTTGTTATGCATGCACGCAGTGTCGTACTTTTTGGAGCTGCGATACCACATTGAGAAGCGACACCCGGCCTCCTCCGTGGGCGCTCACGCCAGTCAGCAGCTGTGCGATGTAGAACCACAAGTGAGTGCGGGCACAGCACACACACACACCCATACACACGTGCGGAACGGCGGGTGACACAAACCTGGTAATTCTTGGTGAGGATTGCGCGATAGAGTTCCTTTTGCACCCGGGAGAGCTCGACTCGGATAATAAATTCGCTCTTGGGCGGGATCTTGAGCTTGACGTCACCCTTCACGCGTCGCAGCATATGCGGCGCGAGCAGCGCGTGAAGCTTTTTCACTTGCTCTTCCTTCTCTAGGCTGGGGAACTCACTCTCGAACGTTTCCACCGATGGGAACCTAGCGAAAATAAATCATCATGGGTTAGGAACTGCGACGATTAGAACGACGCAAGTGTCGTGTTGTCATGGCTGTCGAGCAATAAGTGCCAAGGTAAGGTACCTCTCTGGTTCGATGAACTGCATCAGATGGAACAACTCCGAGAGGTTGTTCTGTAGCGGTGTGCCAGTGAGAAGCACCCGATGCTTGGTCTTGAACTGCGACAGCGATTGAAACAGCACCGAATTCTTGTTCTTGAGTCGGTGGGCCTCGTCCACCACAAGACATTCCCATGTCGGTCGCTGCAGGTAGGTCACTGCGCGGGCAAGCCCGAAAGGTGTTAGAAACGTGCGCCCAGGCGTGGCAGATTTAGCAAACAGCCGTGTGAGGAAAAAGCGTACAGTCCATGCGGATCATATCGTAGGACGTGATGAGGACGTTGAACTTGTAGGGCTTAGGCTGCCGCTCTTTCTTTTTCTCCTTTCCGCGCGTCTTGCCCGCTGTACTCTTCAGCTTGTCGGGTTCAAAGAAAAACTCTGTTTCCCGAATCACTCGCCGTGAGTCCTGCGAGCCTAGATACAGCACCTGTTTGCGTGCGTGTGTGTGCAAATGGTCAGGTGACATATCACAGAGCCCATGGGCGGGTCATAAACGAGTAGCCCATCAGTCCTAGACTGCGGATTAACGTACGACATTGACGTTGGGCACCCATTGCTGGAACTCGCGCTTCCAATTGGCGAGCGTGGACAGCGGGGCCACAACGAGGAATGGACCCCAGCACCCCTTGTCGAACATCAGCGTCGAGATGAACGCGAGCGACTGAATCGTTTTCCCTGTTTGTGGTCTCATGTGAGCAGCGTCCATCTAAAAAAAAAAAGAAAAAAGAAAAGAGAGAGAGAAAGAGAGAGAAGGAAATAGCTCCGTGGACAGCGTCTGAGAGAGCACGTACCGAGGCCCATTTCGTCGGCCAGGACAACGTTGGTGCGTTCGTGCCACGAAAACAGGAGCCAGTTCACCCCTTCGAGCTGGTAGTCGTGCAGCTCACCTCCTGGTTAAGGAAGGGGACCGATCCAGGTTATAAAAATCACATAGCGGCCAGAAAAAGTGTGTGCACGAAAGAGTGGGAGAGGGAGAAAACGAGCGGGTGTACCTCCAAGGCAGGTGGACTGCTGCTTATACTTCTTGAAGGCCTTCTGCTGTGCCTGGTCGGCGTTGAGCTTTTTCTCGGCTGCCTGCATGTTGGCGGGGTCGTTGAACAGACGGAAGAGCTCCAACTTCTGTTGAAAGTCAGGCAAATCCTTGATGTCCTTTTCCTGTTCCCATGTACACTGGTCGTAGTCCAACTCGTCCCACTTTACCAAGTACGATTGCGTTCCATCCCTCTCCTTCCTGCACGTGGCCACCCCACCCATAATAATGATCATCAGCATCTTCCCGCCGAGGCCCGAGAAGACCCCGCGTTGATGATGGAAAGCGTACTTCGATTTGACGATGCGGTCGATCACGGTCCACGACGTCTTAATTCCGTGCTCGTACATGGCGTCGCTGTCCTCCTGCGCCTCTATCAGGTCATCCAGGTCAACGTCCCACACGGGTCCCTGCTCTTCCATCTTGGAGGAGTGGCAGGCGAGAGATGCGTGAGTGCGTTCTCAGACGAGAGAGAAGCGAAGCGTAAGAAAGCGGTGGCATGTACGAGAGAGCGCAGGAAGTTGAGATATTTGATCCTGGCGAGGCGGAGCACGGTGCGTTCGTCGATCCATTCGCTGTGAATGTAGGCGCGATCCTTCCACTTGACCAGAATCTCGATTGAGTCTCCGAACCCGTCCTTCTTCTGCCTCGTGTTGCGCTCCTCCTTTTTCTTATCTTTTCCTTTCTCTTTGCCCTTTCCGCCTGCTTCCAGCTTTGCTTTGTCCTCCCCATTGGCGGCTTTCTCCTCCTTGCGCCGGATGCAGAGAATCTTGTCGATGGCGCGCTCATCTTCTTCGCTCTCTTCGCTTTCCTCGTCTTCGTCGTCGTCGTCGTCTTCTTCTTCTTGCTCTGCCTCATCATCCTCCTCCTCCTCCTCGCTGTCCTTCATGACCTCTATCTTGGCCTTTTCCTGCTTGGCTGTCTTGCCTGCAGTGAGCTGTGCCGCCCTCTCGCTGGCACACACCGGACAGAACCAGTCCTCTGCATGCGACTCGTCGCTTGAGACTCACGAGGCCATTTTCACACAAAAGGGGAGAGTCGCAAAGGAGCAGAGCGCGACATACCTTTGGGGACGCTCTTGAGAGGCGGCGCGAGACAGCCGAGGTGGTACACACGAACGCATCCGTCACAGCACAGAAGATTGCCCTCCTTCTTGCACACTTCACAATAGTCGCCATGTTCCTGTCGTGGTTTTTTGTCGAGAGTTTTGGAGCCATCGGGCACACGAATCGCGCGTGAGGCCGGGTTTTGTGTTGAGCACGTGGCGCCGCAGGGAGGAGTACCTCTACGCTGACCTCGGCCTTGCGCTTGCGGCCGGGCCGATTGCTGCTGCTGCTACCTTTGGTAGGACCGGCAGCGTCCTTGGCAGCCTCCTTCTTGACTCGCTTGCGTGGCGTGGCACCTGGTCCGCTCTCGCCATCGTCTGAGTCGGAGGCGAGGTAGTTGGCGCCTGCACCCTCCTCGGCCCACCACGACGTCTTGCTTGAGCGGGCACGCGAAGATCTGCGCACTGTAGGGCCAGCAGGCGATTTGGGTGTGTGGCCTTCTCCGGTATCCTCCTTCTGCTTATCCATCAACGTTGATGCATCAGTGTTGAATTGGGGGGGAGGGGGCAAATTCAATTGAATTTAATTGGAGAAAGAGATTTTCCACCATTCCTTAAAGATTAATCAGCAGGAGGGGTACCTTCGTCGAATCGCCCTTGTGAGCTGCACGACTTCCTCGCTTCATCTTTTCGGCGGAGGTGTGGCCGTTGTCTTGGCCCAGCTGCCGAGAGTGCGCACTGTAGGGCAAGCGGACCAGGATTTCCAAGCCCACATAAATCCCGGTTTCTGTACCAGCCACCCGCCAATGGCGCAGCGCCACCACCGCAGCCTTGAGGAAGAGATAACCCAGTCAAGGAGAGTCCCCAACAATAGATAGAATCATCACCACAATATATTTGGAAAAGTGGGGATCGTTGGAACGGTTTGGCCCATTTACACTCAGGTGTTCTTCCACTCATCGACAGGAATGGGCAGGTAGTAGCTCTTGGTTTTGTCCTCGTCGCGCTTCTTGAGCGTCTTGGGGAACACCTCCTTCTCGAGGTCCTCGAGGATGGCCTTCCGCTTTCGCTTGTTTGCCATCTTGAGCTCCGCCGCCAGGTAGGAAGCCCGCTCGGCATTGATCACTGAAGAAGAGGGTTATCCCTCGATGAGACCACAGCCGCCCTTGAAACGAGGATTTCAGGGATATGTGTGTTAACGTACGTTTGGTGAGGAGCAAGGTGCGGAACAGGTCGCTTTCTTCAAAGACCGGAGGGGACGGCAGATGGGGCTCTGAGTCCGGCACGTCGTCCTTGGACGCGATGTTGACTCTGGTGTGTGGGTGGG
>CACVKS010001314.1:0-10861 GCA_902749335.1 Acanthamoeba triangularis
GACGACCCACCGTGTGGCCTTCACCCCCACCACCAACAGGGTGGGGGTGGGGGTGAAGGCCACACGGTGGGTCGTCTTCGTGTCTGCGGTTGAACATTTTGGGCGGCGACGGGGCGAAAAGAGAGAAAGAGAAAGAAAATGAGGACTAATTTGTGCACTGCAGTGAAGTGCCGACTCCGCTTCACTGCAGCAACGAGAGCTTACGCCCAACCAGCGACTTGCGTGCCCAAACAACGACAGCCCGGTACTGCAGCAAACATGGCTTGGAGATGACCCGCTTCATCTTTGTGGCTGCTTGTAGGMGTGCCCGATCTGCGACGCACCAGGTGTGATCCAAACCCAGAGAGGGTTAGAAAAGAGAGGCGGGGGCACGGCTGTGAAAGTACCACATTTTGTGCGGAAGCAATGTTTGTGGTTTGGGTTCGTTGACCGGAACGTAGCTCCGCACACACCACAGCACACGCACGCACTCACCGCTGTCCATCGTACTCGAAGTCTCTCGCTCCGTCTCCATGGACGGCCTCTTCCCTCTGTTTCTTCATCATCCTCGTCGCGGCGGACCGGTTGGGGTGCTCGCCGCGGCTTGTCTCCTGAGCTTCTTGCGCGTTGTCCTGCGGCTAGGCTGCTTGGGGGGTGGGGGTTGCTCTACTTCTTCTCCACTCTCTCCTTCCTCGTTCGCCTCTTCCTCTGCTGCACCATCCTCTTCCTTCTCCTCCTTCCTCGCCGCCTCATTCTTTCCTCCTCCCATTTTCTTCTTTTTTGGCCTCTGGTGTTCCTCCTCGCTCTCGTTCTTTTCTTCGTCCTCGTTCTCCTCTTCCTCTTTTCTCTTTCCTCTCCTCTTCTTCTTTTTTTCGCTCTCCTCCTTTTCCTCTTCGCTCTTGTCTTCGTCTTCTTTTTCTTCTTTATCTTCATCTTCATCATCCTCTTCATCATCATCCAGCAGTCGTTTGCTTCGTCGCAGCGTTACAGGCCGGAGTTCGTGCTGTGGGCACGTCCACTTCTCCTTTGGCACCTGCGTTTCCCGAGGGAAGTGAGTGATGCCGATGCCCAAGAGCGGTAGCAAGAGGAAGAGAGAGAGAGATAGACATATATGTGTACCTGCTTTAGCGGTGGGTCGAGGCATTTGAGGTGGTACACACGAGGACACACCTCGCAGCAGAGCAGCCGGCCCCCGCCCTCGCACACCTCACACGCCGACTTGGAGTTGGCGAGGCACGATTTGCAATACCTGCGTTGCGTGCGCGCAAGCAGACCGCGGTCAGACCAATCATCAGAGTGGCCTGCGGCGAGCAGCAGGGACTGATAGTGCGATACCATTCGCCACTGGGCACCGATTTCAGGCGCGGGTTGAGGCAGAACGTGTGGAAGCCGCGGTCGCAGCCGTCGCACAGCAGCATGCAGCCCGGCTGATTGCTACGTCTGCAGATCTGGCACTTCTCCTGACGGGTCACACGAAACACGACGCGACACACAAAAGTAGATGAGAGGGAAGAAAGCAAAGGGGGGAGTGTGGCGTTGCTTACCGATTGCTTCGCTTGCTGCCACTGAATTGCGTTTTCGAAGACGGCGAGCGCCAGCGCCACCTGACTCAGTGATGTGGCCACACTGTCGCGGCAAAAGCGTCGCCATTTCGTCTGTCGGGCCGAGTGGTGCCAGTCCTTCTACAATGGTGTGACACAAAAATGCAAACGTCAGGCCTGACATGAAAGGAATGAAGCGAAAGGACAATGTGCGGGTGAAGAAACACAACAGTCCAGCACCTTCATCGCCTTGCCGGTCATCTGCGCCTCCAGGAAAAGCAGCAGCTCACACAGTACCGCTGGGCTATGCTCTGATTCCACTTTCTGCAGCGAACGTACACCCCAGCCAGACGCGCGGCTTTGATATTAGCAAACAGATCACTTGCTGCCCCTCCAACTATTCTGTGTGGTGAAGAAACAATCTACTGGTGGTTGTGGCACTGTGCCTTTCGCCAGGCGGGCCGCTTCTTTACGTAGGCGACGCGGTTCAGCAGCAGTTGGTACGGGATGCGGTCCTCGAGGTCCAAGATCTGCTCACGAATCTGTGATGAGCCAACCACATAAGGCATCACATGTGTCAGTTCTCGCACTCGGCACGCAGGCAAGAGACGAGAGGGAGAGCCAACCTTTTCCAGACTGACCAACCGCTTCAGGGGCTGCTTGACCACGTCCATGGGATCTTGCTTCATCTTAGCTTCATTGGCGTCGCCGTCGTTGTCTTTGCTCCCTTCATCGTGTTTGTCCGCTGGTCGACCTTCTCCTTTTCCTCCCTCTTCTTCATTTTCCTCCTTTTCTTCTTCTTCCTCTTCCTTCTCTTCGCTTGGCTCTGCGCTCGAGCGCATGAACCTGTTGCGCCTGATCTTGGCGAGCCGCTGCCTCTCCTCGCTCTCCTTCTGCTTCTCCTCCTTGTCGCGCGCGTCGGCGTAGGGGATGGTGAGGAGGATGTTGTCGTAGTGCCGCTTCAGTTCGGCGTCGAGGGCCTTCTCCCTGATGCCGTTCACGTTGAGGTACTGCATCAGGCGGGTGAGGTCCTCGTTGGTATCGTAGAAGGACCAGTGCGGCACCTCCACGTGCGAACGGTACCCACCCTGGTTTGGCGTCTGCTCGACAAAAATCCGTCCTACCTGCTTACCTGTAGCCAGCAAAAAGACAACAACAACAACAACGGCCGTCAGCACTTCATGAGTGCTTGGAGAGAGAGAGAGAAGGGTGGGGTATTATGGAACCTGGCGCAAGCGGCTCTATGATCCACCAATATCGGTTGCCGTGTCGATCATAGCCCAGAGGCTGGGTTCGCATCGCCGCTTGGAGATTGAGCAGCTCCTTCTGACGCGCGAGCTCCTGTTTCAACATGATGGCCGAGTCTTAGACAACTGAACTTTCCCGAGCTGAACACCTCACAGCAAGCCACCTAGATAGCGACACCCGGGTGCACGCACCAATCGCTTTTCCTGGGCCTGGAGTTGCTCCTGCCGTTGTCTCTCCTTCTCGTCCTCGCGCTCTCGTTCCTTCGGATCGGTTGGCCTGCGGATGCAGTCAAGCGCAGCTTTGTCAGCGCCTCCTTTTATATACGACCACACCATACAGTTCACGGGGACAGCGGGAGGGGGAAACGTACACGCTCTTTTTGTCCTTGCCCTTCTTATCGGCCTGGTCCTTGTTCGGAGTGATTCGCTTCTTGTCTCCTTTCTTGTCTCGTTTCTCTTTCCACTGCTCTTTCTTGAGAGCCAGCAGCTTCTCTTTCTGGTCGTCCTGGTAGTGCCTATTGTTGCAGATAGCGGTGTGATGATGCCAAGCGCCGTGAGCAGGATATATGCCCAATTTATATATAAATGTAAATAAAATATAATTTCACATCACGTACCAGAAGGAGTGGGTCTGCAAGACTTCATCGATCAGGAATCGAAGGATCTCGAGCCGCTCGCCAACGCTCAGTTGAAGGTAATCCTCCGACCTCAGCACGTCGAGGGCCGATCTTGGAACTGGTTGCGAGCTCAACCTCGCTTCCTGTCCTTCTTCCTTGCCCAACCCGGTGCTGGTTGCGGGCTTTCCCTCGCTGCTTTGCACAACGACGGCGTGCTTGGCACGCGCAACTGCCTCGGGTGTCTGATTCTTGGGTGGCTCGCTTCCCTCATCGCTGTCAATCACGATGGTCGTGTCCTGTCTTGACGCCTCTGTTGCTGTCGCCTTCTTGATCGTATCCTCGGGGCGACCTTCCCGTTTCCCCTTTAGGGGCGCAGGCGAAATGACCGTAATCTGCCTGTCCAGCTGAAACACGTCCGCCAGGCCGTGCCTTTCCACGTACTGGAATACACAGACCACAGTCAGACCATGAAAGAGCGCAAGTGAGGCTCTGTTGAGAGTACCTGTAGGAGGACCTCTGGCCACGTAGCAGAGTTGATGGGCAGCGCCTCGTTGAAGTACTTGAAAGCTCGCTCGGCAGGTTGGGCTTCGTCAGGCGCGTCAGAGTCTGCGTCCGGTTGCGAGTCCTCCTGATCTTCGTCGTCGTCGTCGTCTTCGTTCTCTTTGGCCTTATCCTTCACCAAGAGGGACAGCAGCTTTTTGTGCAGCTTCGATACGTAGTGCAGATCTGTACGCAGGTCATACATGTACGCACAAGGGAGTGAGGACTGTGACGCGCTACTGCGACAAGAGCGGTCCAGAACCTTCCTCTTCGGGATACTGGGCCAAGGCACGTTGCATGAGCTCGATCGAGCGACGCTTCACTCCGATGTACTTACTGCACCCCACAAGTTCGGAATTAGCCCACACAAGACCAAATTCACAGAAGCACGAGCGGCTGAGGGCCCAGACGTACTGGAAGGTGTCGACAAAGTTCCACACCATCATGAAGTCTGCCCACGCCTCCATCGGTACAAATTTTGTGCTCACGGTCTGTCCCTTGGGCGGGTATTGCGGCACCGTGAGCTCCCCCAGCTCCAGCAGCTCGGCCAGCAGTTCCCGGTCGTCCATGGGATAACGCGCACGCAAGGCTGGCGACAGAAGTCAGGAATGCTCGCTAGTAGAGATGAAGTGCGGTGGACACGTACCAGCGAGGCGTGCCTGCTTGCGCTTGAGCTCTTCCTTCTTTCGCGCCTCCTCTGCCTCGCGGGCCAGACGTCTCCTTTTCTTTTCCTCCTTTTTCCTGAGCTCCTCGCTGTCTGCAGCAGAAGACTTTCGCTTCCGCCCGTTGCTCGCTCCGTCTCCGGCCTTTGACTGAGTCATCATGCATGGGCGGATGAGTGGCCAGAGGCCCGAGCACAGACTGTCTGAAGGGGCCCGGTCTGGGGCCGGGGCGTAAGTCGCGAACCTTGAGGCAGGCGTTACAAGTACACAAGCCCTCGCATGCGGGACACGCCCATGGGGTGCCCTTGACGGTGCTGAGCTTAATCCCGTATTTGTCAAGACAGTCCGCGCAGTAAAACCTTGAAGTGGCATAGTTACAGGTGAGCAAGTGAGCAGCGCGAACAACATTTTTCTCATATATGGTTGAAGGGTGGTCCGTACTTGCGGCAGTCGCCACATTTCTGATGGTCCATTACGGTGGAGGAGAGCTCCTTTTTGCATTGGTGACATAGTCGCCTGCGCCGCCGGGTTGAAGCAGAAGACTGAAATGGGGGGGAAGCACGCATATGAGCACTTGAGGCCACGATGCATGGTGAGAAGGTGAAGGCGAGTACGGGAGAGTCGGAAGCGCGTGCGCGGTCCACTTCTTTCTCCTTCCGTGGCGACTTCGGCTTGATCGAGCGGCTCTTGGCGGTAAGAACATCCCTCTAGAAGTTGGACACGCGGCAAACGATGAAGAGGAGATGTGAGTGTTGCGAAGCAATGGAAGTACCACTTCAACCAACCATGCAAAGTCGATTGCGAAGAGTATGCGCACCAGCTTGAGGAAGAAGGGAGTGGTCTTGTACTCGGGATAGGCCTTCAGCAGGCCTCTAAGGACCGAGGCTGCCTCCTTAATGACGTAGTCTTCCGATATGCCGTAGCGATCGTGCATCTGTGATCCCAGCCCGACAGGCGATACATTAGACGCCGCGGAGGTGTGGGATGCCGTGGCGCAAGGCTTGGTGGTGCACGAAGGCGTACATGCGCGACCACGTCAGCGTAGGAGACCTTCTTGTCCACTTCCATGAGGTTATAAATGCCGGTGCAGACCTCGAACTTGCGCTGAATGGTGCTAAAGTAGTGCTTGTAGCTGGGCTTCGGCTGCAGCAACTTGTACCTGTGCGGTTAACGTGGAAGATCATTACCTTTACCTTGCCTATGAAGAGACGCCGCGTACCATGCACGCTTGGATTTGAGCCAGAGCAAGGGAGGAGAGCTGTATTCAATGGACCACTCGTCGACCTCAAACACGATTGCCGTGCTGGCAGCTGCTCCTGCAGTGACTTCAGCTGAACAAAAACGGCACACACAACGCACACGCGCAGACGGTCCATTGCGTGAGTGCCATAATTTTGAGAGCAGGCAGCTCTGTGAGAAGATGGAGTACCTTTCTTCTCAGACGGCAGCAGGGCCAAGCCATAGCCCAAGAGCGCGGCCCTGTCTTCATGTCGCCGCGCCGTCAGTCCTGCCGGCTGGACTGATGGAAGTGCTGGCCGTCAAAAGAGCGTCAACGTACCTAAGTGTTCGAGAGGAACCGGTACAAACTGCACGGCATCACAGAAGTAGTAGTAGTCAAGGATGCGAACGGGAAGGTTGAGCCCAGTCTCGGGGTCGAGGATGATGTCCTCGTTGTAGTAGGCTGGTAGCTTGCTCTCATCTTGATACGTCAGCACCGCCGGCGCCTTGCCAACTGGCGAGAGGCAAGCAGAGGGCACGTTGCCAGTCCTTGTGGAGGGCTGGCATGCAACAATCACAGATCATAAGTAAATCAAATCAACAAGCTTGAAGCCAAGCAGCGGCAGAAAGTACTGTTGCTGCTGGCTGGTCTCGAGGGACGCCACCAGCTCGCCTTTTCGTTGTGAGGAGCGGGTCTGGTGGAGATGATGGAGACAAAGATGAATGAATGCGAAATCTTGACACAACTAATCGTCTCTCTCTCTCTCTCTCTCTCCCCCCCCTCTCTTAAAATGTGTACCGTCGTCTTCAGAATCAGATGAAATGAGGATGATGCACGCTTGATCTGGCTCCATCAGTGTCTGTCAGGCTGGCTTGCCGGCAGATGCGGCAATCAGTTTTTCGAAAAGTGGCGGGAAATCAGTGAGCTTTATTGCCGACATCAACACTATCACTCCTTCTTGGCCGGGTAGACGTTGCGGGCCAGGTAGGCCTTGATTCGCTCGCGAGAAGCCACGCCATCCAGGAAGGCCTGGAGGTTGGGGTACTTGGCTGCCGCCTCCTTGCTGCCCTCCACCCGCGAGAACGCCAGACCCAGAGTCACCCACAAGCTGACGTCGGCCACGCTCAGCTGAAACGTACGATGACCCACACCAACAACGCGTCAGGCGCACGCGAGGCAAGCACAATTAACGTCGACAATGATAGTCGAGTGGTCATGATCATTTCGTACCTTGGAGCCGACGAGGTGACCGTTGTTACCGTTCTTCTCGAGCAGCTTGGAAAAGATCTCGAACTGCGCGGGAAGGAACTCGTTGAGCAGGCTGGCCTTGGCCTCGGCTCGCTTGTCGTCCGGCAGCGGAACGAACAATGCCTGGACGAGGCGGTTCACAATATCGGCCACGCCTTCCGATGCCTGGTCGATGAGGGCGGCTTCGTGTGCGTTCGCACCGTAGTACCCGTGCTCCCGCGCCACATGTCGGGCGATGGCCGAGCTCTGCGCCAGCACCAGCCCGGGCTCCTCGTAGATGGGCAGCTGGCCAAACGGCGCCTTGCCTAAAGGCATCAGCCCACACGGAGTGTGAGTGGAGCGAGTGTAACATCAAACAACAAGAAAACTGAGGAGGACAAACCTGCGGCTTGGTACTCGGGCTTGACCTCGGCCCAGTTAGTGATGCCCACGAAGTCATAGTCAACGCCGGCGTCTTCCAGAAGAATGCGGGGCACCTCTGCGCGCCCGGCAGAGTTGAAGTAGGTGAGAGTGGGCTTGGTAACTGTCGCGCTGGCCATCTCGTTTATGTGAGTGTGTTTGTGGAGCTAAGTAAGGCCGTATATTGGCCACCCTCCTTTTATTGATTGCTCTCGGGCCTTCTTCTGGAAGCTTCCGGCGATATAGCTCACGTGACGCAACAGCTCCATTACGGGGATTGGCCAGGACAAAAATATGGGGCGGATATTTATTTCCTATTATGAATTCCTGGGGAGGACATGCCCCCCTCTGCTGGCGCCGGCGTTTCCGGGAGAGTCCACTCGTTGCCAAACACCTGCCTGAAGCTCTCGAGAAGTACCGGCGTGACCTCCTCCACACTCACTTGGCGGCCCAACTCTTTCGCCAGGGATGTTACCTGTACGGACGAACCGGTCGTGAGATCATACGCAAGAAGCTAAAGACTTGAGCTTACCTCTTTGTCTCGAATTCGGCATGGGATTATGGCATCGTAGTGGGTGAGATCAGGGCACACATTCAGGGCAAATCCTAGAGCGGGACACCTCGAAATCAACTCCAGGCTAGACCAGAGAAGGGTGAGCGATCATACCGTGCATGGTGACCCAGCGAGAGACGGCAATGCCAATGGCGGCGATCTTTCGTTGCCCGTCGATCCAGACACCGACGTCGGATGTGGTGTGGCTCTTCAGCCCGAACTGCGCGAGAGTGCGCACCAAGACGTCCTCCAGCGCATGCACGTACCATCGGACCTGCACCGAACCCGAACCCGAATGAATGAGTTTTGAGACCCAGGGAGACGACAGTACAGCGGCCACATAGGGAAGCGGAAAGGTGCATGTACGCTGGGTGTGTAGCGATTGAGGTTGAGGATGGGATAGCCCACGATCTGGCCCGGCCCATGCCACGTCACTGCGCGCAAACGCACAGTTGGTTGATGTTATGAGTGGAGAGGAGAGGGGAGAGAGAGTGACCTGCACCGCCTCTGCCAGTTTTGACGACCTGGCAGCCTCGCTCCTCGAGGGTGTGGGTGGGCACGAGGAAGTCCTCTTCCGTGTTCTGCCGCCCCACTGTGTAAACTGGCGGATCGTGCTCCACCAGCAACAGCGTGTCTTGTGGCGCCATCTGCCCTTCTTGCGTTGCGGACACTTAATTGCACGTGCAGGCAGGCGCTGTGTGAGGCACCCTGCTACAGCCCGATACAGTTGCACAGATGTGTTGTGAAGTACGTACCTGCTGAGGTGGAGGTGAACCCTTGCGTGGTGGAGCGTTGTGTGCTCAAGGCGTCCCTCGCCGCTTCATCCAATTTGAGAGAGTGGGCCAACGTTTGTTGCATGTGTAGAGTTGGCAGGTAGGGCTGTGCAGAAAGCAGAAGATGAACGTTCATCGGAGGATTTATCGATTGCAGGAGGAGCAGCCACAAGAACAGGCACTGAGAAGAGCAACGTTACCTGCCGCCCAAGTTGCCGCACCATGATAGTCGGTTTAGCCCTGTGCATCTCTGCTCTCTCTTGTGCTGGTCACGACTTCCTCCTGTCGGTCACAAAGGGAAAATACCATTTTCCTCCCATTTCCTTAGTCTTCCTGACGTGAGGGGAAGCAGTTGGGTTCATTCGAGTTGTTGCTGTACATCTGAACAATCGAGCAGCAGCAGCAGCAGCACCTACCGCCGCTGTTCTTGCGGCTGTGGGTGCTGCTGAGTGCGCTGCTGGTTAAGCAGGTTCTTGATGAAGTACTCGCCGGCCTTGTAGCTCGACCGCACCAGCGGCCCGCTGGCCACGTACTTGAACCCGAGGCCCTCGCCCTCCTCCCGCCACTGGTCGAACTTCTCAGGCGTCACATACTCTGCCAGGGAAGGGTCAGCATCACTCGCACGACCGCACACACGCACACACTCGCACACACGGGCGTACCGTGCACTTTCATGTGCTTGCGGGTGGGCTGCAGGTACTGGCCCAACGTGAGGAAGTCCACGCCAGCGCTCCTCAGGTCCTTCATCGCCTGCCGGATCTCGTCGTCCTTCTCGCCAAAGCCCTGTTGCCCGTGTGTGTGTGTGGTGCGTTAGCGCCAGCACTACTTGTTTTCCGTAGCAAGGAGGAGGCCAAGGTACGAGCATGATCGACGACTTGGTGTAGAGCGAGGGCCGGGCCTTTTTTGCATGTTCGAGCACGCTCAGCGACTGCTTGTACCCCGCCCGGTAATCCCGCACCCACCGCTGCATGCTCTCCACCGTTTCTACACGTCCGGCCACCACTCGTGTTAGGGACTGACGTCGCTGTCTTGCAGATTACGCGTGTCGCGCCGCGCCGCGCCGCGTATCGCAGGTACCAATATTGTGGGCAAACACGTCGAGCCCGCTGTTGGCCATGATCTCCACGAGCGACAGGTCACCGCGGAAGTCGCCCGTGAGGCATTCGACCAGGATGGAGGGGGTCTTCTCCTTGACCAGCTGCACCGTCTCCGCAAAGTGGTTCACGCCAAAGTCCTTGAGATCATCCCTGTGCACAGAGGAGGAGCGAGGTCAGCAGCGCGCACGCACGCACACGGCTGCACACAGGCGATGACACTGCGCGTACCGATCGACAGTGGTGATGACGATGTAGCCAACGCCCCACTTGGCCACGGCCTCGGCGGTGTTCAGCGGCTCGGCGGGGTCGAGCGCTGGTGGCGTGCGACTACTCCGATACCGTACCAGACACACGCGCGTGCGTGGTGAGCTACTCGCCCCACTCTGCCCTTTCTGGGCTCTTTCAAGACCTTCAAAAGGAAAGGAAGCGGAGGGCACCTGGTGTGAACGGCGCAGAAGCGGCAGCCGCGAGTGCACGTGTCACCCATGATCATGATCGTCGCGGTCGCGGTGTGGTCCTTTCCTCCACCCCAGCACTCGCCGATGTTCGGACACTTGGCCTCCTTCACTCAGTTGCGAGCACACACGACACACACGGCACACACAGAAGTGTGATTGACGGGTTAGCGGTCGCCTCAGCTGACGTGAGTGTCTGAGTGATGCAGGTACCTGGCACACGGTGGCGAGCTTGAGACCCTTGAGCTGCTCCTTGAGGGCGTAGTACCTGCCGTCGCCCGAACCCGCGATCTTGGTCTTGAGCCACGGCGGCAGCTTTCCCTCCCTCTTCTTCCTACGCACGCGCACCACCGCACCATCGCACACCCACACATACGACCGCACACGCACAACACGACACACGACACACGACACACGCACCACCGCGCAGATGAGGCCAAGCATGGGAAAATGTCCGATGGCTTTCAAGGGGGGCGGCAACGTACGTCGGCTTCTCCTCGGCTGGTGCGCTGGACGAGCACGATGCTGGCG
>CACVKS010001315.1:0-10860 GCA_902749335.1 Acanthamoeba triangularis
GTGTCGTTGCCGAGCGGGCCGGTGCCCTGCGGGGCCAGGGCGCCAGCGAGGGCAAGCAGGTAGTAGAGCTGCTCGTTCTTCTTCATCATCTGGTCGTACTGGTACGAGCGGGTGTGGTACTGCTTGGTGCGAGTCATGTAGGTGAGGATGGAACCTACCACCTGCACGGCGGGGGCGTAGCGCCTGGTCATGAGGTAGGCGAAGGCGAGGTAGTAGTAGAGCGACACGTGGCAGGCCGTGACGCGCGTGTAGAGGCCGCGGCGGGTGAGGTCGATGGGCTCCAGGGCGCGCAGGGCGCTGTGGTAGTCGCCCAGCAGGCAGTGCACGCGCGACAGACCGACAAGGGCGAAGTAGCCCAGGGCCTGGCCCAGCGTGTACTGCTGCGCCTGCGGCGGCTTGCTGTCGGCGTTCTGTGCCGCGAGCAGCTCCACCACCTTGCCCTTGGTCGCCAGCGCCTCGAGGTAGGTGACCACCTGCATGTGATAGAAAGACATCATCCTCATGATCAACATGTGTTCGAGCTGAGAGAAAGAGAGAGAGAGAGAGAGAGAGAGAGTGAAGTAGCGAGTAGAAAGAAATGTTTTAGCTCAAGATGCGGGTACGCACACTAGTCACGCTCCAGACGTCGGGGTGCTCCTTGAAGAGCGCGAGGTCGTTGGCAGACTTGTTGGCGAGCTTGCAGCGGTTCTGGGAGTAGGACTGGAACTGGAAGAGGAACTCGTCCACCATATCCCACAGCCACTGCAGGGGCAGGCCCAGGTCGGCCTCGTCCTCCAGCGCTACACACGTCGATCGGGGCACGCAGGGGGTGTAAGGAGGACTCGCGATGGTGGTGTCTGGTCGGGCCTAGAGAGTGGGGAGGGGCCATGTACCGAGGACGTAGTCGAACAGCTGGCGGTAGTTGTGCCACGACTCGAAGCGAGCGTTGAGCGAAGGCTGCTCTCGCTTGGAGTAGATGTGACGGAAGTAGAGCTCTGCCCAGGAGATCACGTTAGAATCTCGAAAAATGTGGAGATTACAAAAGAAGAAGAAAAAGAACGGCACGGTGACTTACCCTTGTACATGAGGAGGAACACCTTGTCTGAGAGTGCGCCACAACATCAAAAGCAACGTGATTAGGCTGGAAGGGGGGTACTGCCCAAAATGGCACTTAATTCACACAAATAATAATTATAATTATAATTATAAACCAATTTATAAATTGTTCGCGTACCATTGTTGACAAGGGGAGCGACGGTCTCCTCGGCGGGCCAAGTAGAATCCTTGAAGAACCTAAATGGTGTGATGGAGAACATTAAGATCTGCAGCAACGAAAATCGCGAAATCGGGTGCTACCTGTCAGTGAGCTTGCTGAAGGTGTAGTGGTAGATGCCGGTGATCTTGTCCACGTTCTTCTGGATGAAGTACTTGTGGAAGAGCACAACGAACTTGCGCACGGGCTCGGGCACGGCGCGCACATGAGGGGCGGGGGCGCCAGCTTCCTCCTCGGTGTAGGCCTCATCGTCCTCGAACGCCTCATCACCTTCCTCGTCATAACCAGGCTCGACAGTGGGGGCCTCAAGCTCAAATGTATCGTCCTCCATTTTGTTTATGTACGCGCACGAATGAAATCGGAATGGGGATGAAGCCGGAGGTGGAGAGATCAAGAAAGAAATTACACGGATTATTTAAGATGGCTGTGAATTTTCAATTTCTTTTGGGATTTCCTCCATCTGCCACGTGGGCAAGGCCGGAAATCAATCGAAAGCCATCCTGTAGAAGCGAGGAGAAGAGCAATGGATCACAGCGGCGAGCACCAGGCGAGACGCAGGCTGGACAAGATCCCTGAGGGAGAGCCCAATCTCTATCCTCAAGTAGTGGCTGGGTTGAAGAAGATCTACAAGGAAAAGATCCTGCCCGTGGAGATGAAGTACAAGTTCGATGAGTTCCATTCGCCTTTCCTTCGCGACACCGATTTCGAGGCCAAGCCCCTGGTGCTCCTCCTAGGCCAGTATTCCACGGGCAAGACCTCCTTCATCGAGTTCATGCTCGACCAGCCTTTCCCTGGCTCCCGCATCGGTCCCGAGCCCACCACCGACAGGTACGCCCATCAGGATTGATGCTCAGCCATCCCTTCCCCTACTTCCCATTGTGTGTTTTTTGTTTTTTTTTTGTTTTTTTGTTTTCTTGTTTTTGTTTGTTTGTTTGTTTGTTTTAACAAATATTTTTATGTAGAAGTAAAAAGACTCACCCCGAGGTGCATGGCTTGGTGTGCTGCAGGTTCGTGGCGGTGATGCACGGCAACGCCGAGCGGGTGGTGCCCGGTAATGCCGTGGCCGTCGACGCCGACAAGCCCTTCCACGCGCTCAACCGCTACGGCGCCGCCTTCCTCAGCAAATTTGAAGCCGCCGAGTCGCCCGCTCCTCTCCTGCAGTACATCTCGTACGTGCTGTGCTACACCCACCACCACCGCCTTTGCCTTTGCCTCTCGTCTGTCGCCGCCTTTCACTGAACGCATCGCGCGCGCAGGTTCGTGGACACGCCGGGCGTGCTCTCGGGCGAGAAGCAGCGGATCGGGCGTAGCTACGACTTCGTGAGCGTGATCGAGTGGTTCGCGGAGCGGGCCGACCTCATCCTTCTTCTCTTCGACGCCCACAAACTCGATATCTCCGACGAATTCAAGGTAGGCAAACACGGTCCTTTCATCAAAGGGTTGGTTGGTTGGATCTCGCCTTGACTGACTGACCACTGTCGTGGGGGGTGTCGCGCAGAGAGCGATCGAAGGCCTGAAGGGCAACGACGACAAGATCAGGGTCGTGCTCAACAAGGCCGACATGGTGTCCCACCAGCAGCTCATGCGGGTGTACGGCGCCATGATGTGGTCGCTCGGCAAGGTCGTCAAAACGCCCGAGGTGATGCGTGTCTACATCGGTACGTCTCGCGTCGTCGTGCGGCCTCGGCGCCCATTACCCGACGTTGTTTATCGTTGGTCGTGTCACGTTAGTTATGGTCGTGTGCGTGTGTGCGTGTGCGTGTCGTTGGTAGTGTGGCGATTACTGATCGCGTTACTCCGCCACGGCAGGCTCTTTCTGGAACGAGCCGTACCACATCGGCGACAACGCCAAGCTGTTCGACGCCGAACAGGCCGACCTGCTCAAGGACCTCATGTCCCTGCCCACCAACTCCGCCATGCGCAAGGTCAACGAGCTCGTCAAACGGTACTGCGTGGCCACTCCATCCAAGTAGCAGCAGCAGCAGCAGCAGCACACACACACACACACACACACAATTCTCTCTTTCTCCGCGTGCGTGACTCACCACTTTGTCGCTGTGTCGCCTATTCGCGCAGAGCTCGGCTGGTGAAGGTGCATGCGTATCTGATCGGGCACATCAAGAAGCAAATGCCGGCGCTGTGGGGCAGCAAGGCAAAGAAGGACGAACTCATAAAGGACATGCTCAACGTGTATCGGTGCGCGCACCTTCCCAGACTCTGTTGCGTGTTGCGTGTTGGACCCGTGGCCGGCCCACCCAACTGGTTGGTCTCTCGACGCTCACTGCGTCCCACGCGTGTCTGTGTGTCGGCTGTTCCTGGCAGGGAGGTGAAGAGGACACACAGGCTGCCGCCGGGCGATTTCCCCGACCTGGAGCGGTTCAAGGAGACCCTCAAGGACCACGATTTTGATGCCTTCGCCAAGCTCGACGAGAGGCTCGTCAACCGCATCGACGAAGTTCTGGGTACCGCACCCACGGCTTCTCTTCCCCTCCCTTCCCTTTCCGTCTTTCTTTCGGTCCCGCACTCATACGAGTACGGCCACGGCACGCGCGCAGGTGTCGACATTCCTCGGTTGATGGCGATGATCTCGCCGCCGAAGAAAGAGGAGCCAGCGCCGCCACTTCAGCGACAGCACTCCAATCCGTTCGGCGGCGCCGGCGGTGAGGACAATCCGTTCGAGGACGAGCCCGAGGACGAGGACTACGTCATCCGCGAGCGCGAGAAGGCGGCCTACGAGCGCCAGTTCCTCACGCTCAACCCGCAGGCCGGCAAGCTCAGCGGCGCGCAGGTCAAGGCGGCGCTGGTGGAGACCGGCGTGGCCACGGGCGTCCTCCGCAAGGTGTGGACCCTGTCCGACATCGACAAGGACGGCAAGCTCGACCTCGACGAGTTCGCCATCGCCCTGCGGTACCCGGCCCTTCTTCCATCTCCTTTACTGTCGCGGCGTGTGCGTGCGCCCGCGTGTGTCGTGTGCGCCCGACACTCACGCGTGGCGGTGGTTAGGTTGTGTGAGATCGCGAAGAAGTCGCCCGAGAATCCGATTCCGTTCGAGATGCTTCCGGCCTCCCTGGTGCCCCCCTCCAAGTTGAGCTATTTCACCAACTCGCAGTAGTCCACACCCCCCAATGGCATCAATCGGACGTTTTGATTTGTGAATGATTAATTAAATTAGCAAACAACTCATTATTCCTTCGCCCCTGCTGGTCAGGGTATGGGTGTCACCGAATTTTCATTATTTCGAAATAGCGTGGCGAGTTTTAGCTGTCGTGTACACGACGTCGTTTTGGCGCGAAAGGTGTTGGTAGGAAAGTCGAATTTGAGATGGAGCAGGACGAGAGTTCCAATGCTGGGCCCATGAAGGAAAGCGAAGTGAAGGAGAGCGAGCGCCGCCCCATCACCACCCAATCCTCGAGCGTACCAGAGGCGAGGATGAGAACTATAGACATTGTTAATTACAGTGGCTTGGGCAATTGGGGGCTGCCCAAGGAAGGGCTAGAAACCGACAGTGCTGATGCCTTCCACAACTTCGCGGGCAAGATACGGGAGAAGCTCTTGGCCGACACGCTCCCGGCCGTACGTAACCCGCTTCATCTCCTTCATTCGTCGTGAGCTCACAACCTTGTTTTGCCAGCCCAAGAAGGAAAAAGAAAAGCACTGCATGAAGCATTTGCCCGAGTCGTGGCAGATCAGTTCCGCCGTGCAGCCACCGGAAGGCATTCCTGAAAAAGCGGTACGTCCCCTACCCCACTCCTTGTCTCTCCCGTCATTTGACCGCACCTTCGTATAACACCCCCACCTTCTTGTACGACAGATACACCAATGGTGGCGTATGGTCATGGGCGTTGAGGCCAGACAGGCCCTGCCCAAGCTGACCAAGAATCCGACCACTGCGGTCCAGGAAGCCGACCACAGAGCTTCGCTCCGTTACTATTCCGTTGCGTGCATTGCGGAACGTCTGAAGGAGGGGGACAACCATTTCTTCATCACAGAGGAAGAGTACTGCCTTCTCTTCTCTTTGCTTTCGTGATCATGTTTTGCTTTTATTATTTCTGTTATTAATATACAGGTATGTCCTGTCCAAACAGTAAACTGGTCGAGCTGCCGCCAGAGAAACAATTTAAGAACTTCAACCCGCGCCGTCCCGACCGAGCTGTTGGGTTTCCCGCTCGGTCCTGGACCTGCCTACAGGAGAACGACCGCATCATCCCTCCTGGGAACCATAACGCCTGCTTCTTCTGGTACTGCGAGGTACGCGCAACCTCTTCCCTTTACCTCCTTCTCCTTCCGTGGGACACTGCTGATGCGACTGCTATTTGTCAGGAACTCTGCGGCTATGATACGTTTAAGGACCTGGCCAAGTCGGCATTCCTCCTGCGCCTTACCCTCCAGCATTGGTTTCATTGGTCGCACATCAACGGCATCGAACTGTACCAGACCGAGGATCGGTGTGAGGAATCGGCCGCGGTCGAGGCGTACCAGCCCAGCGGAAGCCATGGTGAAGAAGAGCACCCAACGGATCAGGAGAGAGCCCAGGAGACGCCGCCCGAACAAGTCGAAAGGGACAGGAAGCGCCCTGTGAGGGTCTCGCAGCGTCTCAAGCGACCCACGACACGATACGACCCCGCGGAGGACGAAAAGAACAAGAGGAAACGATCGACAGGCGACAAGGAAGACGAGGGGCGACTGCAGGAGGGCCACGACTGGCCACGAAAGAAGCAGAAGACTGGCGGAGGCGGTGGTAGTGGAGGAGGACGCGATCCGTTCGGCGACATCGACGATCGATTCTGGCTGCTCTGCCTGATGATCACCAACGGCCACGACGCCTTCCCCTTTGTCGGCTGGCGCGAACCTCGGCTGAAGAACCGGGTCGTCTTCATCAATCTCCTAGCGAAGCCACTGAACCTACTCAAGAGTGGCGACAGGCTGATGATGATGCGCCTCTCGCTCAACTACACTGCGATTCGAGGACTTGGTCTCCGTCGGGCCGCCCTCCGGCTGCTGCAGGACCCAGATGTCCAAATACCGGCAAACTATCTCAAGGGCCGCAACACTATAAAGCTAAAGCCGATAGGACCCCTCTCCTCCAGCACCTCCGGCAGGAGCGACAAGGAGGATCGGAACCGCTCGGCAAGTCGCACTGACGAGTCGACCAGCAGGCGAAGCGGTCTTCAAGAAGAGGGCGCGACGAAAGCTCCACAGCCAAGGGGCTGTTCCGGACCTGAGCAACACGACGCACTGGAGGGACGAAGCAGCGTGGAGCACCAACTTGTGACGCTCAAGGTCGACTTTGCAAACAGGCTCTCCATGCGCGAGCCCGCGAGTGAGGATCAGGTACTTAACGCATCCACCCCTCCCACTTATCCTTTCAATTAACCCCCTCCGCATTGCTGAGCCTTCTTCTTCTGTTGGCGGTGGTCTGGCCGTGTGAACAAAAAGGGAACAACGTGCGTCTACACTGCACTGCTCAATGGCCAAGAGGTCGTGGCCAAGCTGACCGACGAGGCCCCAACAATGCACCTCATCTACAGCAACGAGAAACGTCTCTTGCGCCGCCTCGGTATCCCACACACCTCAATGTGAGCGTGTGGACTATAATTTTAATTGTGAAGGCCACACTCGCAGGCGGAAGGCACCACACGGTCAAGCTCTTGGCTTCAAAGAAGCGTGCCAAGTTCAGCTACAGCAACACAACAGCAGTGCTCGTATTCGAACTTGCGCAACCTCAGGTAAACACTCCCTGAGTGGCTACATTCACGCGCACTCACGGCACACTAACCACTTTGGCGTGGTGGGGGGCACAGGCACAAAGGGAGGCCAGTCCAACAACGCCGAACCAGATCATGACCTACATGTACCACCTCTTTCAGGTATGCGAGCTCCTCGCTTCCCCGAAGGGACCTGCCAGCAAACACACACGGGATTGAGGTCATCGTGCGTGCGTGCGTGTATGTGTGTGTCGTAGGCGCTCGAGTACTGCCATTCTCTTGGCATCGTTCACAGTGACGTGAAGCGGAACAACATGCTCTGGGACGCTCAGCACAACCAAGGCACCCTCATCGACTTTGGCTTCTCCAAGGACAGGCACTCACCAGCGGTAAGCCTCCCCCTCTATCTCGTTTTGCTCTCATGAACCAACGACCACGTGCGGCGCAGCTACTGCGAGAGTCGTTCCATGGGACAACGGACTACATGCCGCCTGAACGCAAGAACTCCCCCGCTGGCGACATGTGGAGCTCGGGCATCCTCCTCAGCAAACTGGTGGGTGACATCTCCCACGTGATCGTGCCCCCCTCCCTTTCTTCGTTTACAACCTTTTTTTAACACGGGAGAGGCCACCAGATCCACAGCAGCACCCACGGTGCGTGGCGCAAGTGTCCGTCCCTGGCCATCGCACAGTGCACTGGCACTCTGGCCCTCTCGAGGTGAGTATCGCCACCCCCCTTGTGCGGGTGTCTCGAGGACAGGAGATTTTGGTGTAACGGTTTTGTGTGCGCGTGAACATTTGCAGAGAGGGCGAAGAAGGCACGCAAGTGAACTGCAATTCACTGGCCTTCGCGGGTGAGAATCACACACGCTTCAACGAGGCTGCGCACCAGCTATTGCGATCTCTGCTGGCGCAAGACCCGCACAATCGGCCGTCCGCCAGCGAAGTCCTCCGACATGACTGGTTCAAGTTGCTTGATTCTGAAAGCCATGCTGATGCACAAGATCCAGACCACATCAGATCGCCCCTCGGCTGGAGTGGTGGCTATCTCTCCCTGTAACTAGCTTTCTGCTACCTGGACAGTAAAGTTGGTGTGCATACTTGTTCCTACATATTTCTTTGTTTGGTTGACCTTCTCAAGTGAAGAATAACTATGCCAGAAGTGCTGCTGTCTGATACTCACAATACTTAATGAACACCAGGTAGAACATTGGTGTTCATAAAGTAAGTATAATACTACTAGTAGTGTTCTTCATCCTGCATCTTGCCCCACCTTGACACCTTAGCCACCCATAACCCCTCCCTGACAGTCTCATTGTGGAACAGTTTTACCTCCAAGTTCCTCCTCAACTTTGGGGAACCAGATGAAGCATGCCATGCAGCTTGCACCCTCATGATGCTTCAACAGACCACATCCATGGCAGCCTACACCACCAAGTTCCAGACTCACATGGCCCACACCTTGTGGAATGATGAGGCCAAGTGTGACCAATTCCACAAAGGGCTAAAATTGGACATTCAGATGATCATTGCCATGGGCCTGGTCCACTCTGGTCCCACAAGTTCCTTCATTGACAATCAATTCACTACATGTCACTCTCTTCCCCTCACCCCCAAGATCACTCCTCATCCTCTCCTGCTCATTGATGGTGCACCCTTCACTTTGGGCAACATCACCCACAATGTCACCACCACCTTGAACCTCTGGCCAGATGAAAGGTGAGTGAAAAAATGACTGTGAAAATTAAAAATGGACTACAGGTGGATTGGCGCAACTAACTGAAGTGCCACCATCATCAAGCTAACCAACCACTATTGAGTTTTATTTCAAATCAAAATCCAAAAAACTCTTCAATTCTTTTTCCCGCACTACACGAATCAGATGGCCGAGGCGCAGGACAAGCGAGTCGAAATGGAGGAGGACGGGGACGACCCCTACATGATGGGCACAACCACGGTGGTCACAGACGGGCTTGAGGATGAGGACGAAGAGGAGGTGCAGGAGGATTCATCGTCTGAAGATTCGGATTCTGAGGGCGAAATAGGCGAGGAGGAGCTCGCCTCCTACCGCGCGCGGGTGGAGAGCAACCCGCAGCAGTACGACGCCCATGTGCAGCTGGTTGCCGCCCTGCGCTCCCTCGACGGGCAGGAAGCCGCGCTGCGCCAAGCCAGGTACAGCCAGCCCAAATAAAAATAAAATAAAATAAAATAAAATAAAGCTGGTGGCTCACTTGTTGGTGTGCGTTGGCAACAGGGAGAAGATGGCCTCCATTTTCCCGCTGCCCGAAGGTGCGTGCGGCCTGTGTGCGTGTTGTTTGCCGCGGTAATGTACTTAAGTGTGTGCGCGCTGGCTTGGCCACCAGACGAGTGGCTCGAGTGGCTCGGCGACGAGGAGAGGCATGCCGGCGACGACCCGGTGGCCAAGATGCAGGTCCTCAGCCTCTACGACCAGGCCGTCCAGGACTACCGCTGTACCTCTCGCACGGCACCCAGGGTGGTGTTTTGCCAAAGGGTCTTGTCCAGTCTGATCGTGAGTGTGTGTGTCGTGTGTGTCGTGTGTGTCGTGTGTGTCGTGTGTGTCGTGTGTGTCGTGTGTGTCGTGTGTGTCGTGTGTGTCGTGTGTGTCGTGTGGGTCATGTGTGTCATGTGTGTCGTGTGTCGTATGCAGCGGTGGCCGTGTGGGAAAGGTATGTGCGGTTTGCGGAGAGCTTCTACGGAGAAGATCTGGCGGCAGTGCGCGGGGTCTACGAGGAGGCCCTCGCGTCGGTGGGCCTGCACGTGGCCGAGGGTGCGCGCGTGTGGAACGCCTATCGCGAGTTCGAGCACAAGCGCGCCGTCGCCGACGTGGAGCGCACGCGCAAGCTCTTCGTGCGACAGCTGAGCGTGCCCCTCGTGGGCATGGACGACACGCTCCAGGCCTACCTCGCCTGGGAGTCCACCCACGGCGGTGACCCTGCCAACGGGCGGCGCGCGCACGAAACAGCCGCGGCTCGCCTCCAGGAGTACCTCCCCTACGAGCAGCAGGTCGCCGGCCCGTGGTCAGGTACCCACTACCCACACCTTCTCTTCCTGATGCGCACTCGGCTGAATCCACACGGCACACACACGACACACACGACATAAATGACACACACGACACACACGACACACACGACACACACGACACACACGACACACACGACACACACGACACACGCGACACACACGACAGCCAGCAATCCGGACTATACGAAACTGGAGGCGTGGAAGAGCTACGTGCAGTTCGAGGAGCAGAAGAACGAGCCGGCGCGTGTGCAAATGGTCTACGAGCGCGCGCTCCAGCGCTACTGCCTCGTACCCGATCTCTGGATCTCTTACGTGACCTACCTCGTACGTCTTCCAGCTGTCCCGTGTAGGTGGCTGCGCGGGCATGGTTGTAGCTGACCGAGTCGAAACGAATGGCGGGAACATGAACAGGACCGCGTATTGAAGGGCGTTCACGACGTGGTGCTCTCCGTGTACAAGCGGGCCGTTCGCAACTACCCCTGGTCATCGCAGCTCTGGGCCAACTACGTGCGCGCGCTGGTAAGTTACCCTCCTCTTCGCCAGCCATTCCGTCCCGCTCTACCACGAGGCCAACCTTCCACTCTCTCTCTCTCTCTCTCGGACCCCAGGAGCGCGCGTCCCGGTCGGAGCAAGAAGCTACAGGTACCTCGTTGCCTACACTTAGCGATCGCCAAGTGTTGGTTAAATGCCGTACTAACTGGCTGTGTAATGCGAACCTGTGGCAGCTGTGTTTGAGAAGAGCCTGCAGGCGGGGATGAGCGCGGCGGAGGACTTTGTTCACGTGTTCCAGACCTTTGCCGACTTCCAGCGGCGCCAGCTGCCTCCTGCCAGTACGCACTGCGCCTCCCCGCTTCCCTCT
>CACVKS010001316.1:0-10859 GCA_902749335.1 Acanthamoeba triangularis
CCCCCAAAAGATGTCTGACGACGATGACTTCGACTTCTCTGAGGGCTATTCGCCAAAGAAGCCGGTACGTAATTGACTCGGAATCGTTTGCATTTTTCTAACGCTCTTGCATCTATCCATCTTTTTCGCTCGAATCACGTGCCATCTCCAGGCACCGGCCAAGAAGGTACGTTCACACCTCTGGATCCAGCATCGCCATGATCTAATTCCTTGATTGGGCACTTAGGCGGCAGGCACAAAGCGAGTGGCAACGAAGCCTCCCGCGAGGAAGCAGGCACCTGCCAAGCAGTCTCGCAAAGTCCTCACCGACACCGACGATGGCACCGACGAATCCTTCGAAGAGGTGCAGCCCAAGTCCTACGACGGCAAGACGATCGAACAAATCTACCAGAAGAAGACGCCCTTGGAGCACGTCCTTCTAAGGCCAGACACATACGTCGGTTCGATCGAGTCGCGAGAGGAGAAGATGTGGGTCTATGACGAAGTGGTTGGGATGAACTACCGCGAGATCTCGTATGTCCCTGGTCTCTACAAGATCTTCGACGAAATCTTGGTCAACGCTGCCGACAACTTCCAGCGGGACAAGACCATGGACAAGATCCAGGTCACCATCAACGCCGATACCAACACCATCAGCGTTTGGAACAACGGACAAGGTGTGCCGCTTATCTCTTGGCATGTTTGTCGTAGCGCAATCAAGCTCACTGAACCTATGGGCAGGCATCCCGGTCGAGTTGCATGCGGAGGAGAAGATGCACGTCCCCGAGCTCATCTTCGGCCACCTCCTCACTTCCTCGAACTACGACGACGACATGAACAAGGTCACGGGAGGTCGCAACGGYTACGGTGCCAAGCTGGCCAACATCTTCTCGAAGCACTTCAGCGTCGAATGTCTCGACAGCAAGCGCAAGAGGAAGTTCTTCATGGAGTGGGAGAACAACATGACGAAGCGCCACGAGCCGGTGATCAAGTCGACGACGACGAAGAACGACTACACGCAAGTGAGCTTCACGCCCGACCTCAAGCGGTTCAACATGAAGGCGTTCGACAAGGACATCATCGCGCTTTTCACCAAGCGCGTGTACGATATCGCCGGCTGCAATCCGAAGCTGAAGGTCTACCTCAACGAGCASCTCATCAAGATCAGCAGCTTCGAGAAGTACGTCGAGCTCTACTTCGAGAAGAAGGACGTGCCCCACGTCTTCCAGCAAATCAACGATCGGTGGTCCGTCTGCGTCGCGCTGAGCAGCTCCGGCCAGTTCCAGCAAGTGAGCTTCGTCAACAGCATCTGCACGACCAAGGGCGGAACGCATGTAAAGTACGTGACGGACAAGCTGACGAAGGAGCTCACGCCGATCATCAACAAGAAGAACAAGGGCGGCGCCGAGATCAAGGGCCACCAGATCAAGAACTACATCTGGGTCTTCGTCAACTCGCTCATCGTAAACCCGGCGTTCGATTCGCAGACCAAGGAGACGCTCACGAGCCAGGCCTCCAAGTTCGGCTCCAAGTGCGAAATCCCAACCGACTTTGTAAACAAGGGTACTGAAGCCTGCCGCCAAGGCGCAGAATCACTTCACTGACACTGGACATCTCTCTACAACCAGTCGTCAAGAAATGTGCCATCGTCGAGAACGTCGTCCAGTTCGCGCAGTTCAAGCAGAAGCAGCAGCTCGGCCGCAAGGGTGGCTCGAAGAAGACCCGAGTGAGCGGCATCGTCAAGCTGGACGACGCCAACGAAGCCGGCGGCAAGAACGCCGACAAGTGCACGCTCATTCTCACGGAGGGAGATTCTGCCAAGACGCTGGCGGTGAGCGGTCTTTCGGTCGTCGGAAGGGATCGCTACGGCGTCTTCCCGCTCAAGGGAAAGCCCCTCAACGTTCGTGAGGCTACGCACAAGCAGATCATGGACAACGTCGAGTTCGGTCACATCATGGAGATTCTCGGTCTCAAGCCTAACGTCAAGTATGAATCGACCAAGGGCTTGCGCTACGGACGCTTGATGATTATGACAGATCAGGTAAGGCTACTCTTTTCCCTGACTTGACGTTTATACCGCTTTGCCAAGGCTTGCTCACCGCGACTCTGTTGGCGCGATCAGGACCACGATGGTTCTCACATCAAGGGTCTCGTGATCAACTTCGTCCACCACTTCTGGCCTGACCTGCTGAAGACTCCTGGGTTCCTCACCGAGTTCATCACCCCGATCGTCAAGGTAAGTGTCTTCTGTGCGATACATCTATTGCAGCTTCTTGTCTCTTCCAGGTGCCTCTGGCTCACTTCATGTTATCTCCACTGTAGGCCACGAAGAAGAAGGAGACCATTTCGTTCTACACGATGACCGAGTACGAGACCTGGAAGGAGGAAAACAACAACGGACAGGGCTGGAAGATCAAGTACTACAAGGGTCTCGGTACTTCCTCTGCGCAGGAGGCCAAGGAGTACTTCTCCGAGCTTCAGCGCCACAAGATCGACTTCGCATGGGGAGGCGACGAAGACGGCGACGCGATAGACATGGCCTTCAGCAAGAAGCGGGTTGAAGACAGAAAGACCTGGATCTCCAAGTTCGAGGTACCCTTCAGAGCACACCGTCATTAGCTGTCCGTCACAAGTTCGCTTATCTAATGCATGCCCCGCTTGTCTTGCCAGCCCGGCACGTACCTGGACCAAGACGTGGACGAGCTGCCGTACAGTGATTTCATTCACAAGGAGCTGATTCACTTCTCGATCGCCGATTGCGCCCGTTCCATCCCCTCGCTGGTCGACGGACTCAAACCCGGTCAGCGCAAGATCCTCTACACCTGCCTGAGCAAGAACATCAGGGAAGAGATCAGGGTCGCGCAGCTGAGCGGTTCTGTCTCCCTGCACTCGGCTTACCACCACGGCGAGGAGTCTTTGAACAAGGCGATCGTAGCGATGGCCCACAACTTCGTGGGGTCGAACAACATCAACCTCCTCTTCCCCGCTGGCAGTTTCGGTTCTCGGCTCCACGGCGGTAAGGACGCGGCCAGTGCTAGGTACGTACCTCGTCTCCTCATCGACCTTTAGCCGCCAGCCTCTGAGGTCATGCGGTTTCCTTCCTTGTGCAGGTACCTCCACACGCGGCTCTGTGATATCACTAGAACGATCTTCCACCCCGACGACGATAAGCTTCTCAACTACCTCGAGGACGACGGTCTGCCGGTGGAACCCGAGTTCTACGTGCCCATCATCCCGCTCTCCCTGGTCAACGGTGGTGAAGGCATCGGTACCGGCTGGAGCACGTTCGTGCCCAACTACAACCCGAGAGACATCGTCGACAACATCAAGCGCATGCTCAGGAACGAAACGCCCAAGGAGATGATCCCCTGGTATCGCGCATTCGAGGTATGAGACACCCACGTCTCCCTCGAGGAGAAGAAAAGGACGAAAGGTGTGAGGTGCTCACGCAATGGTACGCATCACAGGGCCAGCTTGTGGAAGACAAGGACGGCAAGACTCCTCGGTATCGAATCCTTGGAATCTGGAACAAGCCTGACTCGCACACGCTCGAGATTACCGAGCTGCCCGTCGGCGTTTGGACCCAGGGCTTCAAGAAGTTCCTGGAGACCTTGCTTCAGCCCGAAAAGAAGAGGCAGTATGCGCTCGTCAAGGTAGGAGCTCCTTCCCACTTGCGATTGCTCACACGGATTCGTGACTCGCGACTAATGACCTTTGTCTGTAGGACTACACGGAGCACCACACGGACTCGAAGGTCCATTTCGTGATCACCCTCACCGACGAGGCATCTGTGTTCGACGACTCCGAGATTGAGAAGCAGTTCAAGCTCTCCAAGTACATCAGCATGAACAACATGCATCTGTTCGATCGGAACGGACATATCGCCCGGTACGGCTCGTGCATGTCGGTCCTCCAGGAGTTCTACGACATCCGCCTCGAGTTCTATGAGAAGAGAAAGGTATAGCCAGCTGCTGCTCGTTTCTACTCTGATAAAGTGCCTGACGCCCTGCCTTTCTTTTACTCTAGGCCTACCTCATCAGCACGTTGGACAAGCAGCTGTCAAAGCTCGACAACCAAGTCCGTTTCATTCTCGGCGTTATCAAGAAGGAGATCGTGGTCAACAACCGCAAGAAGGTCGAGCTCCTCAAGCAACTGGAGGACATGGGCTTCGATAAGTTCGAGAACGACGCCAAGGAAAAGAAGAAGAAGAAAAAGGCGGCCAGCGACAAGGCCAAGAAGGCCGAAGATGACGATGACGAGGAGGAAGGCGATTCGAAGTCGACCAAGAAGGCTGAGACGGGCTACAACTACCTGCTGGGCATGCCCATCTGGAACTTGACGATGGAGAGGGTATGTGCTCGCCTTGGTACTCTTGTGGTTGTCCCCACGCTTAGTGCATTTCTTGCTTCCCGCGACCACAGGTGCAAAAGCTGCAGCAGCAGAGAGACGAAAAGCAGGAGGAGCTCGACACCCTCAAGGCCACGCCGATCAAGGACTTGTGGGAAAGGGATCTGGATGCCTTCCTCGAGGCCTTTGAGGTACGCTTTCGCCATTGCTTTCCTTTCTGCTTTTGTCAGTGCAATGGGGTTATTATCGTGGAAGACTCACACCTCTGTACTTGTTTGTTGTGTAGGCCCACGAGCAGGAGATCCGCGACATCGAATCGCAGGTCCTCCAGACCAAGAAGGTCGGACGCGGTCGCAGGAGGGCCCCGCCGAAGAGGAAGCCCCCGCCCAAGAAGAGCAAGGACGACTCGGACGACGACGATTTCGGCGCAGCACCTGTCAAGAGAGCCCCGGCAGCGCGAGCTCGGCCCACGGCAGCGGCAGCCAAGAAGCAGAAGACAGAGGACGAGGATGACGCTCCACCTACCGCCAAGCGTGCGCCGGCCCCTAGAAAGGCAGCGACCTCAGCCGCTGCCAAGAAGAAGGAGGACGCCGCGCAGAAGAAGCTGGACGACCTGTTCAAGAAGCCCGCTGGCAAGACGGCTGCGGCATCTAAGGAGAAGGAGGAGGATGATTACGACTCAGGCGACGAGGTGGTGGCGCAGACCGCCAAGATGGGGAAGAAGGCCAACGTGATCAGCATCGTTGACGAGGACGAGGAGGACTCAGACGTCGACACGGGCAAGGGCAAGGAGGCGCCCAAGCCACCAAAGGAGGAGAGCGAAGTGGAGGACTCCCCGGTCGTCGTGCGGAAGAGGACGACCAAGGTGGCTACGACCACCACAAGCGCCAGCTCCACGAAGACCAAGGCCCTCGTCGAACTTAGCAGCGATGAAGATGAGGAGGAAGAGGAGAAGGTGGTCAAGAAGCCGGCTGCGAGTGGAAAGGCGGTTGCCGCCAAGCCTGCGGCGCCCAAGGGCAGAGCCGCGGCGGCCAAGAAGAAGATCCAGTCCGACAGCAGCGAGGAGGAAAGCGAAGAGGAGGCGCCGAAGAAGGCCGCCGCTGCCAAGAAGGTGGCAACGAGGAAGACTGCAGCGCCGGCGCCGAAGAAGCCTGCTGTGAGGAAGACTGCCGCGAAGAAGGCAAAGGACGAGAGCGAGGAGGAGGAAGACCTGAGCGAGGAGGAGAGCGAGGACGAAAAGCGTTCGAGCAAGCCACCCCCGAGGAGAGCGGCTGCGCCCGCACGCAGGACCAAGGCCAAGGCCCTCACCAAGAAGTTGAAGGACGACTCTGACGATGACGATGACGATGAAGACGAAGAGGAGTCCTACATGGACGAAGACGACAACTACTCGGACTGAGCGTTGCCTCTGCAGCTGCCACGCTTGTACTCCACCTTTCGAACTAAAGGCCCACCCGCATTGGCTGCGTGAGTGGTTTGCTCCAAACGGGGGTGGGCGTTGCCGTTGTTTATGAGTTTGGTGTTGATGATTGGAACGACGATGGCCTGACATGAGTGCTCAGTCAACGACGAGGGACTCGTCGAGCTTGGAGAAGTCGGAGTAGAAGGCCTTGAGGAGGTTGACGGCGTGGGAGACGTCATCAGCGCCGCACATCTCACGGATGCTGTGCATGGAGAGCTGGGGCAGGCCGATGTCGATGGTGCGGATGCCGCAGCCAGCGGACAGGATGGGGCCGATGGTCGAACCGCACGGGCTGTCGTTGCGCACCACGAACTCCTGCATGGGCACGCCGTGGCGACGCGCCAGCTCCTTGAGCAGGAAGGCCGTGATCGACGTCGTCGCGTAGCGCTGGTTGGCGTTGTACTTGATCGCCACTCCCTTCTGCATCATCGGCTGGTGGTTCTCCTCGTGCTTCTCCCTGGTGGTGGTGCCATCGTGTGAGTGAGGCAGAACAATCGCGATCGAAGGCGGTGTGGTGCGGCGGAGGAGAAGTAGTACGGATAGTTGGGGTGGACGGCGTGGGCCATGTCGGCCGAGATGAGGTAGCTCTGCCTGTAGGCTCGCTGGACGGCGTCCACCGAGTTGCCGAGACCGGCACAGGCCAGGATGCGCTCGATGGTCTGCGGCATCAGGTTCGACGCAGCGCCGTGGGCCGACTCGCTACATACAAACGAGCACCACACGGCAGATGTGAGACATGTGGGCGGGCAAGTTCATGACGGGCTCCCCTCTGCGAGCGCGTTCGTATCTCAAGCCGAGTCCGATACCTTCCAATCTCCTCGTTGTCGAACAGGGCCACGAGCCTGATCCTGGTGTCATTGGCCACCGACTCCGGAGTGGAGGCAGCCAGGAAGCCCTGCGCCACACAAAAACACACCAAATCACGGATGGTAAAACAACGTTGGCAACGGCAACGAGCAAGAGGGCGACGCAAGATGCAGGAGGTGTACGGTGAGGCAGCAGTAGGACATCATGAGGTTGTCCAGTCGGGGCGAGAAAATGAACTCGTTGAGGGCGCCGCCAACGCACGCGGGCTGGGTGTCGCACACGCTCAGCTCCAAGTCGCGGATCTGCGAGGCTGCACACGGTGTGCACACACGCGCCCTTAAGCTGATGGTCTGATTGCGAGAGTGCAAGCGAGAGGGGGGCCTACCTTCAACGCCAAGCTCATCGGCCAACAGCTTGAGCAGCAACGGCTGGTGCGAAGGCTTCGCATCGGTCGGCTTGTTCAGCGTGCTATGGCAAGCAAAGAAGAGTAAAGAAAAAGAAAGAAAGAAAGAAATTAGGATCTTCTTCAGGGGTCTGTTGGAGAGGGGGGAGAGGCGTACTTCTTGATGCTGGTGGCGAGGACGGGGAAACCGAGGTGGGTCTGGGTGTTGACCTTGAACGCCGTGCGCTCGTCGCCGGACGTCAAGTGAATGGCGAGGTTGGGCACGCGCAGAATGGGCCTAGCGGACACGACGCACGTTAGCCCCAGCGGGACGGTGTCGTACAGACCGTGAGGGTCGCGAACGAACCTGGTGAGCCGGACCAGGCGGTGCTCGAACTTGTTCTCGCCGGTAGCCACCACGACTCGGCCGGCCACGGTCAGATCTCTGCGCGCACGACACACCAGGCGGTTGGTCAGAACTACATTCAACATCGCGTTAGTGCATGCGTGGCGCGTCGAGGTACCTGTCGAACCAGGTGTGCCACAGGCCACCACCGTAGGTCTCGACGCCCACCTGGAGGAAGCCCTTGCTCTCGCGGATCGACACCGGCTTGATCTGCATTTGTATTATTATTATTATTATTATTATTATTATTATTATTATTATTATTATTATTATTATTATTATTTGATTATGAATTTGTATTATTATTATTTGATTAAAATTATTCCTTCAAAGGCAGCCGAAGGCCTTTGGGGCACGTGCGCATCGTGGCACAGCACGATCGCTAGAGCGAGTGTGGTGGTGATGGTGATGTTACCTTCAAGTTGGGGCTGTCCGTGTGCGCGGCAGAGATGTTGATACCATTGCCGGCCTCCTGCATGACGTGCGTGTAGCCGAGTTGAGTTGTGGTAGGTCTCATGATGGGYGGGTGCGTGKACGTACGTATTTGCCACCGACGACRAAGGCAAAGATGGAGGAGTGGTTGCGGGTGAAGAAGTACTTCTCGCCGGCCTTGAGCTTCCACTCKTCGGTTTCTTTGATCTGCACGAAGCCCTGAGCGAGGAGGCGCTCCTTGGCCGACTGGACGGCGTGGAAGGCAGACGGGCTGGCGTTGACAAAGTCCAGGAAGCCCTGGACCTGCTCATCAATCTTCAAATCCTTCTCCTGATGTTGATGCGAACGCCCACCTCCKAGATGAGTCGGATCACGCGAGGATGAATGTCGGCTGGTGCTTGCCACAGAGGATGAGAAGCTCATTCGAAGAAAGAGCGAAGTGCTGGGGCGACYCAGCAAATTTGTGATAATTGAAGGATGGTGAAGGCCTCCACTGCAGATCGATCGRCTGGTGGCAGTTGGAGTTGGCCCCAAACAAAGGGKAACGAATTTTGCTTGCCTCAACCCCAGATATGCAGATCTGCTCTGCGCTGTGCCCAACGCCATCCTGCCCGAATTCTGTAGACGCAAACGCGTTGGCACTCGTGCAAGGCTCCACGCTCACCTCTATGCATATGGGCAGTGTCTTACTGGGGCAGCGAATCAACGAGCAGGGAGACACATCAACGTACCATCTCGTCGTGCTCTTCCTGTGCTGGTCGATCTTCTCGAAATCACACAGATCCATTTTTTATTCCATTTTATCTCATCTTCTCGGCATACTTCGCATTCTTTGCCAACCACCTTTGGCGCCTTTTTTTGTTGGGAGTGCCGGAAGATTTGGGCCAACCAACCCAACGGTCGGGTCGTTTGGTCTTTTCTTCCTGGTGGGCGCTTCACGCAAAACTTGGGGTACCCCACCTTGTTGTTCATCTTTTTTCTCAACTTGCGGCTTTGGCGGCTGTGTCACCAAACTCGCAAACAACAAAAAGATGGACTGCAGCGTGCGGGTGGTGGTGCGGTTCCGGCCCGTCAATGAACGGGAAAAGACGGAGGACACCAGAAGCGCGAGGGGCGCCGGCACGGCGTTCGTGGTGCGGGAGGACCACCGCTCTGTCGAGGTGGCCCGACCCGACGGCCAATTCCTTGTCCAGCGCGGCTCTCCCGACGTCTTCTCCTTCGACCGCGTCTTTGGCGGCGAAGCCCACCAGGTGCTCTTCTCCTTCCCCGTTTATTGCCCGTTGTTTGATTCATTTTATTTTTATTTATTTATTTAATATTGTTTGTTTATTAAAGTCTTATCTCTTTGTTTGCAGGCGGATGTGTACGCTGCGGTGGCCCAGGAGACGATCGTGTACGTTGTCCGTATCATCGAGCGCACATGGACAGGAGTTCAGTCCGCGCGAGACACCACGCGATGTTCGTCACACAGGCTGAGTTTCTGCCGCTTCGTTTGTTGTTGCTGTTGTGGCGGTGGTGGTGGTGCAGTGATGTGCTCAACGGCTACAATGGAACGATCTTCGCCTACGGCCAAACGGGTTCGGGCAAGTCGTTCACCATGTTCGGCCGCGACATCGACACCGAGGAACGTGGCATCATCCCTCGCGCCTGCAGGTATTCCCCGCCGGCATCATCATCTTCATCATCATCTTCTTCATGATTGTGGCCTGCCGCTCACACCACGCAACAATCTTAACTGAGACAGCCAACTGTTCAAGCACATCACGGAGGACAAGGAGGGCACCGAGTTCACGATCAAGTGTTCGTTCATGGAGATCTACAAGGAGCGGGTGCGGGATCTGCTCAACCCCAAGAGCGCCAACCTCAAGGTCCACGAGACGCCCACGCGCGGCGTCTGGGTGGAGGACCTCACCGAGGAGTTCGTCGCCACCGAAGACGACGTGCTCGAGCTCCTCCGATTGGGCGACAAGTTCCGGGCCGTCACGCCCACCCGCATGAACGACGCCAGCAGTCGCTCCCACAGGTGTGTACATACGACACGACACACACCGCACACACCGCGAGACACGACACGACACGACACGACACGGCGCAAGCATGTGCGACACCCACCTCACCATTGGTGTTTGGTTGTGGTCGACAGTTTGTTCGTGCTGACGCTGCACCAGCGGTTGCCGGATGGCTCGACCAAGACCGGTCGCCTCAATCTCGCCGACTTGGCCGGGTCGGAGAAGGTGGCCAAGACGGGCGCCAAGGGCAACACGCTGGAGGAGGCCAAGAACATCAACAAGTCCCTCGCGGCGCTGGGCAACTGCATCAACGCGCTCACCACCAAGGGCAAGTCGCACGTCCCCTACCGCGACTCCAAACTCACTCATATCCTCAAGGTAGAGTACTTCAGCTACGTGATGACAACGCGCAACGCGTGCTTGACGTGTGTGTCGTGTGGTGTGTGTGTGTGTGGTACGTGTGTCGTGTGTGTCATGTGCGTGTTGCATGCAGGAATCGCTGGGCGGCAACAGTAAGACGACCCTCGTGTGCACCTGCTCGCCCCACGAGTTCAATGCCGAGGAGACCATCTCCACGCTCCGCTTCGGCCAAAGGGCCAAGACGATCAAGAACTCAGTGCAGGTGAACAAGCAGCGGAGCGTGGAGGAGCTCAACGAGATCATTGCCATGCTGCGCAAGGAGGTGAAGGCCCTCAAGCGCTACGCCGTCTTCCTCGAGTCTGAGATGCGCAAGCTCAAGGGCAGCGACTGGGCGCCGCCCAGCGTCATCCCGCGCGCGGTGCCCGCCTCGCCCGCCTCCTCCGCCCGCTCCGTGTCCGGCAGCGGCCCCGCCGCGTCGCCCTACAAGCCGTCCACGCCATCATCGTCGGCCCGGTCCCTGGGCGGCGCAGGCACGCCGTCGCGCGCATCGCTGATGATGGGCTCGGCCCGGCGGGACAGCGAGGACCTGGGCGACGAGGTCGGTGGCATGAGCGACATGCTCGACCCCGTGCGCGTGGCCGAGATGCGGGTGGAGATGAAGAAGCTCCTCATGGC
>CACVKS010001317.1:0-10859 GCA_902749335.1 Acanthamoeba triangularis
TTGTTGGCGTACGCCGCGTTCAGCATCTCAGGACCTGCGCCCCGTCGGTCATCAGCCTCTCTCTCTCTCTCTCTCACTTGATTAAAAAAAAAGGAATTGCCGTACTCTTGTTGAACTCGGTGCCGCGCGAGCGGGTGGTGTAGCCGTCGTCCTCGCTCTGGTAGACCGTGGATTCGCCAAAGTCGGCGAGGCACACATTGAACGGCGGCTTGTCGCTCCGCGGGTTCAGCAGCTCCTCCTGATCGATCCACCGAACAAAACACAACCAATCGTTAGCCGTGTGTGTGTCGTGTGTGTCGCGTGTCGCGTGTCGCGTGTCGCGTGTCGTGTGTGTGCGCGCGCGTGCGGTGGTGCGTGAGTACTTCTTCGATGTTGGGGTCGATGGGGTCGATGAGCACGTTGTCGCACTTGAGGTCGAAGTGGTTGATCTTGAACTTGTCGCCCTTGATGCAGATCTTCATGGTCTCGAGCACCCGCGAGAAGATGTTGAGGTAGAGCCCGAGATTCTCGGACAGGGGCCTGGTCTGGCGCAACCGCCACTCCTTGAGCGAGCAGCGGTAGAACCGCATGATGACCCAGTAGTGCTCCTCGCTCACGCCGTAGTCGTAGAGCTTGCAGATGCGCTTGTCGTCCTTGTAGGCATCCAGCACCAGAATCTCCGTGAAGATGTCGTGTAGCACGCACCGATCTGTGGTTGCGTCGCGGCCAGTTCAACTACGAGCGCAGCGGACGGAATGCGAAGAATGGTGGAATGTCAAGAAGCCGCGTACCCCAGATGGACTTGGGCAATTCCATGAGCTTGACCGCGACGTTCAGGTTCTCGCTGCCCACCGTACACTTGTACACCGTACCGTAGGCCTAATCGCATACACAGATCACGTCACGGGTTACTGGTCTGGTGCCTTATGGCTGGGCCCAGAGACGTGGTAAGCAAGGAGGCGTACGCCGATCGCGATGCGCTTCATGTGCTGGTATTGCTCGGGCGAGAACAGGCGATTGGTCAGCAGCTTGAGCATGCGGTAGGCTCCCTCCTGCGTGTGCGCAACAGACAACGTTGATCGTGGCTCGTCAGCACCAGCGAAGGGCGTGGGTCGGCGGACGAGGGTAGAGCAGTAGTACCTTCATCTCCAGGCTGCGCTCGACCAGCTCCGGGATGATGGGTCCGTTGGCCGGGTGGTTGATGTCTGTGTGGTGCACCGCAACAAAGTGAGCGAGAAAAAAAAAAGAGCAATATAATACATTCTCGAAAGAGAGAATTGAATGGGCCAAGTACGTGAGTGGAGCAGGAAGGGGATGTTGAGCTTCTTGTTGTTGACCGGGAACTGATCCGTGTACAGCGGTTGCAACGTGCCCCTATAAGGTGCCGCACGGTCACAGGTTAAAGAAAAAAGAAAAAGAAAAAGAAAAGAAAAGAAAAGAAAAGAACGAAAGTGAAGAGGAAGAGTACATGGGCGTGAGAAGCAGCGAGAAGATGAGCTGGAGGAAGGTGATGTGAAGGGCCTTGTCCATGTAGATCTTGCGCTCGTTTCTCTCCGAGAGATAGAGCTGGTTCCGCTCGATGATGTCCTCCGGGCTCAGCTCCTCGATGTCGTCCAGCATACCTGCTCGCGTTGTCAGCAAAAACGAGCCCCCGCCGGCCCAACAGAAACACCACCAGGGGTCAGACTCAGCCATTCTTCACATTCCACAAAATCAGCTGGTAAGTTGGTTTTGTACCGGTGAGGTTCTCGATGTCCTCGAGAATGCGTCGGTTGGTGGACTGCTTGACGAACCGGAGCGAGGGATCGCTCTGCAAGATCCGGTGCTCTGTGGTGATGGGTCGCGTTCAGTTGGGTTCGGTTCAGTTCGGGCGCGCCAACATGCGGCGTGGCGTTGTCCGCTACGTACCGATGTCGGACAGCGTTTTGCCGCCTGCGGGGACCACGAGCTGCGGGAACTTCTGCGGCTTCTCGCCGAGCGCCTATGGGAAATAGTGTGGTTAGTGCTTGAGCGCAGTCTTGATGTAGACAGTACCGCCGTGGTGATGGTGGTGGTGATGAGATGGTGCGAATGTACCTCTTTGAGGAACTCCTCCTGCTTGAAATTGTGCTGGCGCAGGTCCTCCGTGAAGCGCAGCTTGGGGATGAGGCTCGCCGAGTTGCTCTTCTCCAACCCGCCCGTACCTGGTGTGCGGCCACACACGCGACACGCGACACGACACACAACACGAGACCACACAGTGTCAACCACATGTTGTCGACGCGTAGCAAGCCGCAGGGAGAGTGTGGTTGGCGTACCACTGGGGATGGTCAGCGGAGCGGAGCGGTTGGGCGAGAGCGGGCTCGACGTGGCGGCGGCGGTGGTGGTAGCGCGGGGCGATGACGACGCGGAGAGGTCGCTGCCGCCGCTGCCATCCGGCCCGCCGAAGGTGACCTTGAGCTTGGGTGACGGCAGTGTCGCCCCGTCGCTCCCGCCCATCGGCCGCTTGGGCGTCGGCGGGTGCGTCGTCATGATCGGCTTCTTCGGCGTGCGCGGCGTGATCCTTTATAGAGAGAGTCATTAGGTTTGTGTAGTGTTGTGCGTGTCGTGCGTGTCGTGTCTTGTGTACCGTCGTCGCTCTTGGATCTCGATGAGCTTGCGGCCCTCCTTGCCCTCCTTGGAGCTGCTGGCGCCGCCGCGCGTGGGCGAGCTCGGCATGGGAGTCGACTCGGCATTGGCGGCCGGGAACTTGAGCGAGGGAATCGCGGGACGCGCGCTCGGCGAGCCGGGAGACAGCCGCGGCGACGCGCGCGACGGCGAACCCGACACGCTCGTTGGGGGGCTCACAGACTTGGCCAGATCCTTGATACACATATAAAAATGTGAGGAATGTCGAATAAAAGACACTAGAATTCTTCAAACAGTTCCGGAAATGGGTGTACCTCGTGGGAGTGTTGCGGGTCGTCGTCGGAGCTGCCGCCGCCGCCACTACCACCGAGGTTGGTGCCCTTGCCCACCGAAGCCGTCCCGTCCTTGGTCTCGTTGGCCGTCAACTTCAGGCCCGGAATGGCGAACGGCCGTCGCACGCTTGGCGACGGGTGTGGGCTCTCGTCGCGGTCGCTGCGCTCGGAGTCGCTGTGGTCGGTCCCGGTGGCGATCCGGCCCTCGTCGTTGTCGTCGCTTTCGCTTTCGCTCGAGCTGTGGTGCGCCTTTTCGCTGCGGGGCGACACTGGGCGAGCGGCGGCGGTGGTGGCGACAGCGGCGGTGCTGACGACCAGCGTGGTGCCCTTGCCCACCGCGGCCGACCCGTCCTTGGTGTCGGCGCCGGTTAGCTTCAGGCCCGGGATCGCCAGCTTGGCCATCACCTTGGGCTGGACCGGCCGAGGCTCGTCGGCCTCGTCGCTGTCGCTGCCGTCCGAGGGAGACGAGGCGTCCGAGCACGCGGCGGAGTCGGAGAAGTTCTCCAACGAACCGACCTTGAGGACCATGAGCGTGGTGCCCTTGCCCACGGCCGACGAGCCGTCCTTCGTATCGGCGCCCGTCAACTTCAAGCCCGGAATCGCAATCTTTGCTGTCACCGGCGCCGGCTGCTGTGGTGCGGGAACGGTCATCACTTGCCATGTGAATTGCACATAGCGCACGTGCACGCGCACACCATCACACGACCGCACACGCACGACCGCACACGAACCTTGATCTCTTCATCCTCGTCGCTCTCGCTCTCGCTGCTCGTGCTGTCCACGGCCTGGATGTCCTCTTTGCTGGCGGTCTTGAGGGTGAGGACCGTGCCCTTGCCCACGGCCGACGAGCCGTCCTTGGTGTCGGCGCCAGTCAGCTTGAGTCCCGGGATGGCCAGCTTGGTCACCGCGGGAGGCGGCTCGTCTTCGCTTTCGCTTTCGCTTTCGTTTTCGTTTTCGCTTTCGCTTTCACTGCTACTGCTTCTGGCGGCGAGCGGCGAGCGCAAGTCTTCGAGGCTGCTGTTCTGGGAGGTGTTGGCCGTGGTCTTGAGCAGTACGGTGCCGCGGCCCACCGCCGTGGAGCCGTCCTTAGTGTCGGCACCGGTCAGCTTGAGCCCGGGAATCGCGATCTTGGCCACCATCGGCTGTGTCGCACGTGCGGTAAGTGTGTGCGAAATTATGCGCGTGCGGTTGATGGTGTGACTGCGTACCGGTGGAGCCTCGTCTTCGCTTTCGCTTTCGCTGCTGCTATCGCTCGACGCGGCCTTCACGAGCACCTTGCCCTTGCCCACTGCCGCCGTGCCGTCCTTGGTGTCGGCTCCGGTCAGCTTCAGGCCCGGAATGGCCAGCTTGGCCACCGGCTTAACTGGCGAGCCCTGGATACGACCGAGAATTTGATGAGGTGAAATTCAAAATAAAAAATAATAAAAATAACGATAATAATAATAATAAAAATAAAAACGAATGACAAGGCGCGAAAGCATGTGGTACCCCATCGTCGCTTTCGCTTTCGCTTTCGCTCTCCATGTCGCGATCGCTCTCGGACTTGTCGGTGCCTTCGTCGTCGCCATCGGCGTCGGTGCCCTCTCCGGTCTCGTCGTCCGAGTCGGCCCGATCACGATGGCCGCGGCCCGACACGAAGGTCGAAGTGGTGGTGGGCGACTTGAGGAGCGTGGTGCCCTTACCCACCGCCGTCGACCCGTCCTTGGTGTCAGCGCCGGTCAGCTTCAGGCCCGGAATTGCGATCATTTTCTTGGGCTGCAACACACAACGCACGATACGACACACGACGCAACACGCACACGACACACACGAGGTTAGTACGTTTTGCCTAAGCCTGAGAGACGTTTCCCGCACCTCGGAAGCGGCGGTTGGGGACTTCATGGTGACTACGTTGCCCTTGCCCACGGCCGCGGAGCCGTCCTTGGTCTCGGCGCCGGTGAGCTTGAGGCCCGGAATGATCAGCTTGCCCGACGATGACGACATGGACGACACCGAGCCTCGCGACTGGGTAGCGTCGTCGTCGCTCTCATCGTCTTCTGTCACTGTCACAACGCAAAAATTAAAAAAGCGAAAGCGAAAACGAAAACGAAAGAGAAAAGAAAGAACGGGAGAGACGTCGAGGCGGTGGCCAGGGAGCGTACTCTCTGTCTCGGTACGGCTGCCGTCGGAGGTGAGTTCCGTGGTCTGGAAGGTGGACGAGGACACCTCGATAGTGAGCTGCTGGCCGCTGTGGGAACCGCTGTTGTTGCTGCTGCTGTCCGACAGACGCAGCGGAGGGATCATGGTCACGATCGACCCGATGCTCACCCGCGGCTTCATCATGTCCTCGTCCTCGGAGCTGCTCTCGGCCCCCGAACACTGGTACTCGGCGCTCGCCAGCTCCTTGGCTGCTCGCCCAAACGTACATCAACAAAACTCGTTTTGTTAAAAAACAAAATATGAAAAATGATGAAAATATTAAAATTACTAAAATAATCAATATAATTTTTTTTAAAAAAAGGAAAATAGTAAATAATGAAGAGAAAACATACCGAGCGCAGCGGAGCTTTCCTTGGTGAGGGAGGTGCCCAGCTTGAGCCCGGGAAGGGTGATGGCCTTGCCCATCTTCTTGCCGATGCTGCCCATGTTGATGCTGCTCTTCAGCTGRCCGAAGGTCTTCTTCTCGGAGCTGGGCTCGGGCGCCTCGGGCGCCCAGGCGGGCGACGCCGAAGCCGACGACGTGGCCGGCGTCACTGAGGAATCCTTGGCGCGCGACCAGCTAGGCATGCTTCGCATTCCCCAATCACCCCTAGGCACATACCATCCATAATCAGTCAAGACACACGCACACGCACCACCGCACACATAGCACGCGCGCGCGCGCAGAGGAAGCGAAGTACGTACTTTTCGCCCGAGTTTTGCGCGGGGATGCGGCGGTTGCTGGTGCGGATGTAGGAGCCGCTCGTGCGGTTGCGCTTCTTCTCCTCCTTTTGCGCGCGATCGCTGACGATGATGGGATCGTCCCGGTTCTGCGACAGCACCGCCCGCGAGGACGACACCAGCTCGGACCGCTTGTTGTCCTCCGGCTGGCCCGTCACCGACGACAGCGACAGCTTGAGCGGCGAATCTGCGGTCATCCCATAGTGCATTTAGTGTGTGTGTGCGTCGCGCGGTGGTGCGTGTAGGCGTGTGCGGTTGGGTCTACCGGTGAAGCTCATGGACTGGGCGCGCGCCTTCCGTTTGGCGGCCTTCTTGATGGGCTCCTTGCGCGGAGACAAGGCGGGCGTGCTGGCCACGCGCTTGGGATCGGCCGACGTCGAGGCGGTGGCCAGCGACGACGACGGGGGCAGCTCGCCGGTGATCTTCCGCGGCAGCGGGATCGTGGGCAGCGAGCTCGACTGCTGCATCTGCAAGATGCCCTGGGCGCGCAGGTCGACCGGTCCGCCCAGATTGGGCGAAGACTGGCTCATCGCTGACTGCGGCTCAGGACTGCGTGCGTGCGACTGTACCGTGTGCGGTGGTGCGTGTGCGGTGGTGCGTGTGAGTGTGAGTGTGAGTGTATCGATCGCGCAGCGTAAGGGGAGCCACGGCTGTACCTCAATGTACTGCGCGTTCTTGAGGATGATCTCGTACTCGAGGGAGATCTGGCGCGCGAGGAAGTCCATAATGCGGAGCTGGTAGAACTTGCGCTTGATCTTCTCCGTCTTGTGCTCGGCAAAGCACAACAGAATCTGAAGTATGTATGTCACCAATTCAGCCAATCAATTCAGACCGCCCGCCACACGCAACAGGAAATGAATCAAGTGGGCACAATGCACGGACCTGCAGGTGAAGAGCGCACAGGGAGAGGGTGGACGAGTCGAAGCCGTCGCTATTGTACAGTTTGAGGAAGGTGAGGTAGTGGTGGCTGATGAAGAACTCCGTGTAGGCCTTGTTGCAGGCGAATGGGTTGCACGGGGTCATCAGGATCTGCCCGAACAGCTGCAGCATCACCTTCTTGACCTGCATTCCACACATTCCAGCACAACATATATATGTTCATTTTAAGTACAAATATAATATACAGAATAATAATAATATTAAAACAATAAAAATAATAAATAAAATTGTTACCTCGAAATTGGTGAAGTGGTTGCCCTGGCCGAGGAAACGCATGAAGTAGCCGGTCTGCGGGCTGATGAGGAAGCCCAGCTGCTCCATCAGGCAGACGCACCACGCCGTATCACTGGCGACACCAATTATCAAGTCAGCCTGCAGTCCCACGCAACTGCGCGGATGATGAGCAAGGCGTACTTGTCCTCCTCCTTGTTGCTCTGGGCGACGTCCTCCTCGGCGCTGTTGACGCGGGTGAGCTGCGGCAGGCTGAGCGCGGCAGAGCCGGACAGATGGAGCGGAGACGTGGGGAACTTGCGCTCCTCGATGTACTTGAGCTTGGCGCCCACCAGCGACACCAGCGAAGAGAACAGCTTGATGATCTGCCATCGCACAATGGGATCAAGTTGAGTTGTGGGTGTTGAATTGAGGAAAAAAAAGAAAAAAGAAAAAAGAAAAAAGAAAAGAAAACGAATGTAGGTCGAGGTCACCTGCAGGCGGTATTCGGTGAGGGTCTCCTTGCTCTCGTGGGCGGTAATTTCCTGGATGGTCTGCTCGCTGAACAGAATGCGCTTGGCATAGCCCCTATCGCACCGCAGCGCAGCACAGCACGCAACACGCAACGCCCAATAGTGTGAGTCGGTGGGTGGTGGCACAGCAGTGTACCATGAAACGAGGTATGTACCGGAAGAAGAGGACGGTCTCGTTGGTGCCCAACAGCAACTGAAGAAGGAACACCAGCGTGCCCTCGTGCTTGGTCTGGGCGCACAGCTCTTGGAACACTCGCACCAGGGAATGGGTCTATCACGCCGGCGAAGCTGTGTGAGAGCAAAGGCCAGGTGTGGGCGCCAGCGCGCGCAGGCCGATCGTACCAAGCGGATGTGCTGGATTCTCATATCCTCGGACAGGGACTCGGGCTCCATGTTGAACACCAGGAACTGCGATTGGTGCGGCCAGCATTATTATTATTATTCATTTTTGTCATTTTTATTTTTTTTTCTGTTAATTATGAATTATTAATTATTAATTATTTATTATTATTATTATTAAGGGCGCTGTACCTTGACGTGCAAGAGCGTCTCCATGGCGACGTCGATGACCTGCGAGGCCATGACGCGCGTGGGGCAGAAGTGGAGATAGTCGCCCAGCATGACCAGGCACAGCTCGAGATCGGCCAAGTCCTGGCGGGACAAGGCGTCGCACAGCTGCGAGTGCACGCGGCACAGGAACTTGTCCAAGCCTCGCCTGAAGTCCATTTTTCTACTCATTTTTTTTTTTTTTTGTTCGGTTTCGGTATGAGTACCGTGTGTGTCGCGCGTGTCGTGTCATGTGCGTCACGCGGGTTGTGGTGCGAACCTTTGTACAGACATGGGCCGCGTTTCGTGCTGCCACGCGATTCGGTGGCAGTACTCCACCCGATCGGACACCGGCTGCAGCACACTAAAGAGCCTGCGATGTGCATTCCGCCAACATTCCACACAAAAGGACCACCAAGGGCACCCACGATTAGAGCGCGCCGAGTCGCATTGCGGGCGGCGGAGGATGGGGCGCGTACAGGGCGCGGAAGGGTTGGTCGATCTTGAGCAGGCCGTTGGCGAGGGCCTTGTTGAGTTCGGTGAAGATGAGGTTGACCGGGCTGCGCACGTAGGCGTAGAGGTGCGGCAGGGCGATGATCTTGGCCAGTGCCTTGAGGATCATCGTCTTGATTTTATAGGGCGCCGTCGACCGGAACGACGACGCCTCCGGCTTGAGCTGGCCCGGTTTGAAAATGGCCTGCGCGAATGCCGCGCGTGAGGAAAGAAGGTCGGACCGCACGACACGCACGACACACACCACACCGACCACACACGTCACCAAGCAGACACGCAAACTGTACGAGAGAGTTGTGAAGGTTGGATAGCGAGGTGGAGAGGCGCTTGGATCGCCGCTTGTTGCGGGCCTCGGCCGAAAGGTCGGTGGGCTCGTCGGGATTCCCCACGCCCGTCTTGTACCGCATCAGCGCTGTCAAATCGGCCGCCACCGCCTACACATGGCACGCAACACGCAACACGCAACACCGCACACGCCCCATTGCACACAAATCCAGGAAAAAGGTCAGGGCGCCCGCGTAAGCTAGAGAGCGCTGTGGTGTGTGGACGGCACCGTCTCGCCCAGATTGAAGGCCAGCTTGGTGAGCTGGATGGAGGGCGTAATGTAGAAGGACGTGTTGCGCCCGAGCTCCTTGCCAAACGATCCGCGTCCACTCGTCGGTGTGCGCGGCGTTTCGTCGTTGATCCCTCTGTCGTGTGGGGTTGGCGTGAGTGGCGACACATGTGTGTGCGGTGAGAGAACTGCGGTACCGGCGCCGAGAAAAGCGGGACTGGGCCGACCCGAGTCCGTCGTCCTTCGTCCTGGTGGCCGCGGAGCTGAGCGAGAGCGCAGGAATGACGGGACGCGGCGACGAGTCTGCCCAACAAAAATGACAAAGAACGAAAAACGACAAAGGTGAAAAAGAACGAAAAAGAGAGAGAAAAGAATTGGAGGAATGCGAAGGAGGCGTACTGTCGACCGAAGTGCGGGGCGTGGAGAATTCCACGGATGTGTTCAGCTTGACGCCCTTGCCCTTGCCCTTCTCCCCCTCCCCGTCTTCCTTCTCCTTCTCCTTCTCCTTCTCCTTCTCCTTCTCCTTCTCCTTCTCCTTCTCCTTCTCCTTCTCCTTCTCCTTCTCCTTCTCCTTCTCGTCGTCGGTGGGGGGCGTCTCCTTGATGTCGCTGTGCTGCTGGTCCTTCTTGTGCTCCTTCTTGCTGTGCGTCTTTAACCGCTTCTTCATCTTCTTGATCTTGCCCCGCTTGATGACCAGCGGCGGCGGGGGCGGGGGCGGCACCGGGATGTGGTAGTTGACCGGCGCCGCCGCCAACGCCGCACTGCCGCCTCCCGAATCGGAGAGCCCCGATGACGAGGCGCCGTGCCCGTTCGCCGTGCGATGCGCTCCTTCCTCCATCTGTGTTCAAAAGTAGACGTTTAGACACGACACGACACGACCAACGACATGACACGACGACACGACCAACGACACGACGCAGGATGGATGAGTACCCGCTTGAACAGGGCCTTTTGGAACTCGGCTTCGGCGGCACTGTCGGCTTCAATCCGATTGGCCGCATCGTTATACACCTCCAGCATCCGATTCACGCCCAACTCTTGCACGAATATCTACACACCCCGCACACGCAAAAAACATCAGCTCGCATGCGTGCGTGTGCGGTAGCGCGTGTGTGCGTGCGTGTGCGGTAGCGCGTGCGTGCGTGCGTGTGTCGTGCGTGTGTGTTGTGCGTGAGCGTACCGTCGGGAAGGGTTCAATATCGGTGGAGCGGATGAGGACGGAAAGGAGGGTGAAGAGGCCCACGCACTCGCCCCAGGGGAACTCAGAGTCTTCCTCGCGCGCCTTCTTCAGCATTTCGCCCATGAGCTTCACGAACTCGCGACAGCCCTCGGCGTTGTTGCTCAGCAGATGCCGCAGGATCTTGCCCACGAGCATGTCCCGCTTCTGCGGCGGCGAGAGGGTAGTCGTGGGTCCATCCAGCTGCAGATCGGACGTAAACTCGGCGATCAACCCACTGCGCGCGCACACGACACACACGCACCCCACACGCACCCGACACACGACACACACGACACACACGACACACACGACACACACGACACACACGACACACACGACACACACGACACACACAAGCTAATTAGTATTACGGCGCGATGATTGTGGGCAAGAGGGCGATGGAGTGCGCACCTGGCGACCAGGGCGTCGAACAGGCCGCGCCGGATCCAGTCCATCTTCTCGTTGGCCAATTGGCCCACCTTGACCGCGTCAAAGAGCTCCTTGAGGAA
>CACVKS010001318.1:0-10855 GCA_902749335.1 Acanthamoeba triangularis
AACGTGGGCGCCATGGTGGTGGTCCAGTCGGCCAGCGTGACCTTCGCGGCCGACATCTGCCACGGCCCCGGCTCGGAGTACAACTGCGGCGGCTCCACGACCGTCACCAACTCGACCACGATCGTGTCGGGCTCGTGGACCGTCGACATCATCATCGTCACGAACGGCTGCGTGCAGTTCACCGTGAGCGCGTCGCCCATCGCCTTCGGCGCCGTGGTGCGCCTCGACGCCGCGTGCCTCAACACCACGACGCACAACGTGACCCTGCCCGGCAGCGTCACCATCGGCAACGGCTCGACCGTCATCTCCGGCGGCGGCGGCCGCGTCGAGTGCAACGGCACGCTGGCCGTGAACGGCTCGACCTTCGACGGCTGCAGCAGCACCTTCGTCATCGCGCCCAACGCGCGGGCCACGATCGGCGGCACCGGCCTGGTGGTCAAGTGCGGCCACCTGGTCAACCAGGGCACGCTCGAGTGGGTCGGCGGCGTGATCGACCTCCAGGCCAACGCCACCATCACCAACGGCCTCACGGGCCTGTGGACCGTCTCCCAGGCGGCGCAGGCCATCACCTGCGGCTGCCGCGGCTCGCCCGCCACCTCGCCCATCACCAACATCGGCCGCATCACTATCACCATCGTTCAGACCGTCACGATCGAGGTGCGGATCATCAACGTCGGCCTGATTCAGATCGGGCAGGGCGCCACGATCACGCTGCAGCAGGGCTGCGAGCAGACCCGCGGCGGCCTGCACCTGGGCGGCGGCAGCGTGGTCACCTACGTGCCCATCGTCAACAACTACGGCTCGACGATCTCCGGCTCGGGCGTGGTGGTAGGCAGCATCGTCAACTCCGGCGTGATCGCCCCGAACGGCGGCACCGCGGGCGGCAAGCTCGTGATCGACGGCAACCTCCACCAGCACCCGACCACGGCCGTGCTCCAGTTCGAGATCGGCGGCGGCGTGCCGGTGGTGGACTACAACGTCATCGCCTGCACGGGCAGCGTCACGAAGGGCGGCTGGATCCAGGTGGTGCTGGTCAACGGCTACGTGCCGCTGGCCAACAGCAGCCTGGTCTACACCGTAGTCACCATGACCGGCGGCTCGACCGGCTCCTACGCCGGCATCGGCTCCGAGAGCTTCCAGGGCTCGTTCACGGCCCTCGACAACACGACCAGCACCTCGATCATCTGGAGCCCGACCGGCCCGGCCTCCTGCCCGGCGATGTGCTCCCTGCGCGGCACCTGTAGCGCGACCCAGCCAGCGACGTGCCAGTGCGCCGCGGGCTTCACGGGCGCCGACTGCGCGCAGCCGATCGTGGCGTGCCCCAACGCCTGCTCGGGCCACGGCACCTGCAACAGCGCCACGGGCGTGTGCGCGTGCGAGGCCGGCTGGTCCGGCGCCGACTGCTCGATCGCCCCGCCCACCTGCGCCGGCGGCTGCTCGGGCAACGGCGCGTGCACCAGCACCGGCGTGTGCGTGTGCGGCCTCGGCTTCACCGGCGCCGCCTGCGAGCAGCCGGCCCCCGCCCAGCAGTGCTCCGACTGCGGCGGCAACGGCGCGTGCGGCAGCGACGGCGTGTGCGTGTGCGAGGCCGGCTGGACCGGCGCCTCGTGCCAGATCAGCACCGCGTGCCCCAACGAGTGCTCGGGCCACGGCACCTGCAACAGCGCCACGGGCCAGTGCGTGTGCGACCCGACGTGGCACGGCTACGACTGCAGCGCGCCGGAGAACAACTTCTGCCAGATCTTCGGCGACCCGCAYGTCGTCACCTTCGACCAGAAGTCGGCCTTCAGCTTCCGCCGCCCCGGCGACTACGTCATCACCCGCACCCGCGCCGCCGCGCCCATCATCGCCACCAACAGCAGCGGYAGCGGCAAGCGTGCGACGACCACCACCATCGAGAACGTGATCGTGCAGGGCCGGTTCGCCGAGTGCTTCGCCAACGCGTCGTGCCTGGCGGCGGTGGGCGTSAAGGCGGTGGACGCCAACGAGACCTTCGTGGTGTACCTCGACTCSCTCCAGACCGTGACCGTCACCCTCAACGGCCAGGCCCTGSCCGGCGGCACCCTCGTCAACGGCTCCATGACCTACACGTCGACCTCGGGCGTGMGGGTCACCWCCACGTCGCGCTCGGTCCAGCTCGTGCTGGCGAGCGGCCTGCGGATCCAGACCTCGCTCCTGGTGTCGACCACGATCCGCTGGCTCACGGTCACYGTGGGCACGCCCAGCGCCTACTTCGACCAGCTCGAGGGCCTGTGCGGCTCCAACGGCGACGAGGCGCCCGGGTTCAGCCTGCAGTGCCCCAACGGCCAGATCTACTACCTGCCCACGGCCGACCAGGCCAACGCCTACAGCCAGTGCTGGGACGTCGACCACTCGTGCCACTGCGGCTGCGGCTGCTCGGTCATCCCGCCCACTCTGCCCGGCAGCGTCACCCCCGGCGGCACGCCCGGCACTGGCGGCGGCGGCGGCGGCGGCGCGGACCAGTGCGAGCTGACCACCCTGGACCCGGACACGATCTCCAAGTGCGGCCAGTCGCACCTGCCGCCCACGTTCTGGTACGACTCGTGCCTGCAAGACTGGAACACGACCGGCGGCCAGCGCGACTCGGCCATCCTCAACGGCCAGGCCTGGCTCGAGTACTGCGAGGTGAGCGGCAACATGAACAACGAGACCGAGTACCAGTTCTGCCGCGAGTTCTGCTCGCTGCACGGCAAGTGCCTCAACGGCGCGTGCGTGTGCGAGTCGGGCTGGACGGGCTCCAACTGCTCGATCCCCGTCGAGCGCCCGACCACCAGCGACGACGAGGGCAAGCTCATCGGCGCCATCGTGGGCGGCACCATGGGCGCCATCGCGCTCATGGCCGCGGGCGCGTGCTGCTGCGTGGGCGCCGGCGCCTTCATCCTGCTCCGCTTCAAGCAGCGCCGCGTGATCCCGACCGAAGATGTGGAGCTCTCCGAGGTGCCCGTGAGCGTGGCCGTGCAGAGTAATCCCTTCCACGAGGTCACGCACGCCACCACCAACGTCGGCTACATGGGTCCCGCCGACTTCGGACCATCATCCTGATGAGGAGGAGGACGAAAGCCCTTTCCTTCTTCCTCCTGCTCTTCTTCATGTTCTCTACCCCCCCCCCCACCATTGATGTACTCTCTATCTTTCGATTTATCCCAGCGATCATAAACCATCGCGCCCTTTTCGTAGCACTCTAGCAGTCTTCCTCCTCTTCCTCCTCTGTAACCTTTTCCTTTTTGGTCTTGGCCGGCTTGCCCTTGAACTGGCTGAAGAAAGGATGTGTGCGCTGTTCTGGCCCCCCTTCCCGCTTGCGCTTCGCTGCACGTGCGCCATTAGTGAATCCCTCGTGCAAACAACTCAGCGGTACAAACGCACCTGTGGCTGACTTTTCTGGCGGGCTCAGGCGACCTGCCCAACAAGTTGCAGTTAGCAAGTCAGCTGCAAAATTGGGATGCTGATGTACTCTTCTTGGCTGACGATGACGACGATGACGACGACGATGACGACGACGAGGCTTCCATTGCTTGGGTCCAGTCCCGCTTGGGGCCTACGGTGTTGAGGTGAGGAGGGCGCGTGCGATGGAACGGGGCCTCAAGAACAGCATACCTGCACCCATACCGCCTGCGGCCACATCCTCTTCCCACTGCCTCTCCGCTTTCTCGTGTTGGGTCCAGCAAAGAAGGATCACATCAGAGGACAGGCCAAAGACCTCCAGGGCAGCCGTCATTTCCTCTGAGTTGCCGGCAGAGGAAAGTCAGGAAGAGGTCAGTTAGTACGGTGCTGTACGGTGCCAGTAAGGGTTAAGATACGCACCTTTAGTGGGTGTTCCGCTCTCTCCGTCCACCAGGGAGGGATTCTCTTCTTTTTTTCGCGGATGCAGGGCGAACCTGTAGTTGCGGAAGCTGATCCTCCCCCTGGCCGCCAGCTCTTGCGTGATATAAGAGTCCGTGTGTTTGATACCGTACTGCGCGAGCTTGTCCTTGGCTTTCTTCGAGACACTATCCTTCAGCTTTTTGACCGTCTGGTCGCTGGGCTTCGGGCTGAAAAATTCTTCCTTACTCATGTAGCCCACGCCCACACAGGCCTCGTTGTTGGACAGCACTGCCTGAGGGTAGGGAAGGCCTCACATACATCAGCAAAAGTAAGTGGGCGGTGCGGGCGAAGTGTCTGGGGCTGCACCTGATACATTTTGGTCGCTGCTTCATGAGAAGGGCCATACCAGAGCTCGTTGATCACCTTGTAGTGGTGGGGCGTCTCTGCGTTCCAGATCGCAACCTGAGCAATTCTTCGCTTCCGCTTTCGCAGTATCTTCTGCAGCTCCGCCTTGATCTTGGAGCAGGTAGGGAGAGCCTGCTCAAGCTCATCGGTATTTTCCCAGAGGGTGTCCAAGCTTTCCCACGCCTTGGTCCAGATTGGCTCTAGCTTCTTCTTGACGTCTTCCGGCGTTTCGTTGCTATGTCGATAGGCGCTGAGCTTGTCTTTGATGAACGATTCGAATTCCTGCTTGCCGTCCGCCCGGAGAGGAGCTGCAGATGATGAAGAGATCAGGTAACTCATTGTGCCTGCCACAATGTCGATCACACGTACCCGGCTGCGCCGTCAGCCCAGACCTTGTATGATAGTTGGTCGCCTGGCACGAATCCTGTAGCTCCGAGAGCAGTATGAGCTCTGAAAAGAGAAGGGCTCGTGCCACCGTGCACTTGATGGGGAAGCCCACTCTGTCGTGTTCAACGAACTCCTGAAGATCGTCGTCGAGCGCCCAGTGCCTGGCCAGGGAATATAATGGCACACATGTGAGATGTTGCACATGAATATAAGAACCTCATTGTACGACAATTTAGGACGTACCGTGGTATAGCCAAGAATTCGGCAAACCACTTGATGAGTTGGCGCTTCCGGCCCACGTTGGTGGGATAGTCGGTGTGGTGGTCATCCACCGACAGCAAGAGGAAACAGAGGTTGGACTGGTTGAACTTGAAGTATTCGGCGAACCGCAGTCGATAGTAGGGCTCCTCCTTGCGGTCACACACAGCAAACACCAAGTGCTGCACGGCAGCTCTTTCCTCCGTTCGCTGGTAATTACTTTCGACGTGAATGACAGCGCTCACGAGATACTAGCCCCATTCAGAAAGGTCGCATACCAGTTTGTTTATATAAAGCTCTGGGGTAAGGAGCGTCCGCGTTGCTTTCATAACTCTTAACTAGCGAGAGAGTGTGTATGTGTGTGTGAGAGTGTGGGTTGTCAGCAAACGTGGGTGAAGGGTGCGCCACGGTGATTGGTACCTTGGTGAGCACGAAGATTGGAGACAGGGCGCGGAGTGGTTCGTCCTTCCCCTGCTGGAGGATCTTGAAGTTCGTCAGCTCTTGAATTCTCCTTCGGATGTGGGATTCTTGCTCTTGTGAAGCAAACTCCACCGTGATGGCCGCCTTCTGGATGTCGAAATGGAGGTGGACAGTGTGCTCCTGGACTGGGTGCCGTTGAGAGATGATGGATGATATCTCTGGCGTCGTGTGAGTTCCAATCTTGAATGCTCTGATGTTGCGTGTGTGTCGTGAGCAGAACAAAATTTGAATACCTGAGGTGATGATCTTCCAACGTACGTTATTAAAGTCTTGTCGCAAGTGGCCTTCACACGGCGGAGCACAGAAGGGAACGGGGCGTCAAGGGTGCGCCTCTCCTCCTCACTGGAGTTGAAATGGAGCGGTGAGTGCTGGCACGATAGGCAAGGCCCATTGAGAGAGTGCGCACCGACTGCCAGGCCTGACGAGCAGTTCTCTAAAGGACTCGAACTGCCTTTTCTCGATGCTCTGCAAGCGGCGTAGCAGCTGTAGGTGTGGCTCTTGCTCAAGCTCTGAGGGAAACTGGACGTCGACCTTCCTGCCCGACGTTCCCCTCGGCCTTGAGACGGGGCGAATACCAGCGGCAGGGTCGAAAGAGGTAACCCTCTTCTTCTCCTCCTCGAGCCGCTCGTTAAGGGAGCCGACAATATATCGAGCGATGTCGCTGGTTTCCTCTCCCCTCAGTGCTTGGAGAATCGACTGGAAGAACCGGTGCAGATAGTGTCTGATCTCTTCCTCGGGGCTCCGTCCGCTTTGCGCGTTGTGAAAGGCACCAAAATCGTCCGCCAGCTGGTTGACACCTCACGGCTTAGTTGTGCCCCCAATGGCCCAATAACGGAGAAGAGCAAACGCACCTCTGACCGCGCAATCAAATGAAGCGGCATGGCAGCCTTACGAAGTTGCTCGAGCTGCTGGTCGCAGAACTCCTTGATCAGCCCATGCAATTCGTCCATTTTAGGGGTGCGATCCATATCGACATACTGTCGCCATTCCTGCAGAGTCACTCCGCAATCAGATTTCGAATGTGGTGGCACAAGTACATGACGCACGACGCATGCTAAACAACACTTCAGCTCAGCGCACCTTAAATGCCTGTTCCTGACCCACAAGTATCTGGTTGGCAAGGGGCGAGAGGTAGCGTAGGTTGATGAAGTCGTTGACATACTGCACGACGTATTCCTGACGTGCTTCCAGCTCCCTATTCGGGAACTTGCGCAAAGGTTCCATCGCCTCGAGTAGTCCGTTGTCGGCAAGCTCCCTTCTTTCGTCGCTGTTGTCGCCGAGCTTAGCCACCTCGGATTCGCATTTCTCTTCGAATTCGCGACCGAACGCGATGAAGCCCTTGCGGACCATGTCCATCTTCTGCTTGTTGATCTTATTGGCCGCCTGGATCAGCTTGAGGAGATGCGCGTTCATTTTGTCCTTGGCCGCTAGTGCGAGTACTTTCATCTCGGTGCACTTGTTCGCGAGGAGGATGCACGACTGTCGCAGGTGTCGCCGATGAAGAGCTCTGCGAGACGTCGCCACGCACTCCACGAGTCGATCAAGCGTGTCGTAGTCACGGCGGTTGGTGAAGAAGCATATCGCCTGAAGATGCTCCTCGAGAGAGCGGACGATTGCACCGCGGTACGGGAGCGAAGCCAGGACGGGATCTTTCTGAAGATCGGAGACGCTGGGGGCGATTCCGAAGACGACGTTGAAGAGAGTCGATGCCTGCCGCAGTACCATTGCGCACTCTTTCTCCGGCTCCTTGATATCCAAGCGTTCGAGGCCGCCGGTGTCGTAGCGCACCCAGACAAGCGATGAGGAAAGTTGACCGTCGGTATCCGGGACGAGAACCCCACAGCTGTGCAAGCTCCGCACATCATCCTCTCCCCCCGCCGCGCGGCCATACTCCGGGAATTGAAGAACTAGGTCGACCTTGTGGGGGTTTGGTTGATCCGCTGCAGGGGCGTGTCAGTCAACAACTTAGGTCGGGCTCAGCAGGCTGCCGAGACAATGTGAGGTTACCTACCCAGCGTGGGAGAGAGGTATTTCTCCATGGTGGCCTTGGTCGTCACCACCGAGTCGGGATACCCTGGAAGCTGGGATCATGAACGAAGGCAGCGCATCCTCAGTCGCTGTGGCCACGGGCAAAGGAGCATATGGGCTACGCACGTCAATTATTTCGATATTCGCCCTCTTCAGCCTCGGCGACGGGCAGCGGATGACGCAGTGCAGGTCTGGCCCGTGCGCCGCCTCCCAGGCGGCGATCTGGTCTCCCACGTCAAGGTTCTCCAGAGGGAGCTTCTGTACGCATTGCTGGCCAACGTAAAGCTCAATGGAAGCTGTCTCTCCGTAAACGCCGTGGATGGGAGTTCTTGTAATCCCTGCCCCCCCCCTCAGTAAGCCCAGTTCAAAACTGTAAAAGGGCCCGCAAAGGTACCTGCGCCATCCGCTGACAAGCCCGCCCGAGAGGGTGAGTAGCCGTTAATGGAGCCGGACACGATGAAGTTCCAGAACGACGACTTGGCTCGATGCGGTGCGCCAAGCAAGCCGATGGTGAAAGGCCGCTTCCAGCACTCCTCGAGCTTCTGGAACTGTTGCTTGCACTTCTCGGGGAAGGTGGAGGCGTCGTGGGAAGAGACTCCAAGCGCTTGCAGTTCCGAGTGCACTTTCTTGATAGCGGAAAAGGCCTTCTTTACCTTCCGGGTCTGTTTGCGCGCTGCTGAGGCAAGGTAACGTAAACCACAAGCACGTTTAATCTTTACTCCAGGTATTAGAAGCGAACTTGCCCTCACCTTCCTTCTGGGAAGCCATGCCGGGTCCCTTTGGTTGCGCGATCGCTCCCGATGCGCTCGACTTCTTCATGGTCTTCTTTCGTTTGCTCTTACCCCTCCGCTCGCACTTTGCGACTCTCCTTGCAACCAGCTAAAAAACACAAAATGAAATTGCTACATACGCAGAATTCTTTTCTTTTTTTGTTCATCAGAGCAACGAGCTTCGTGGCGAAGGGGTGCGACCTTGTAACGTGCCAGATCACTTGGCGGCGTTGCTGGCCTGGAAGACCTCCGTTATTGACTGCTTGAGGCACTGGAAGTTGTAGTTGAGCAGACCTGCACGCGCGTTGACAAACGTTTGTACGCTTAGCCCTGCTGCTGCTTGTTCTCAAGGAAATAGCGAGACGTACCGTGCTTATCGAAGTTCTCCTTCCGCAGGAGGCACACAAGGGCAAGGTACCTACGATCGTTGTGTGAGCACGGTTCGTCGATAGGGCGCGTGGGGGAGTGGAACGCACTTGTTGACTTCGCGGAGGTAGAGAACCATGCCGTTGCTGAGCTTGATGAGGGACTGGGACTTCTCGTCGTAGGCCAGGCCGTCCGAGTCCTCCTTCATGCCGTAGATGCACGAGACGTCGATCACGACGTCGATCATGTCCGAGCACAGCTCGTACGTCTGCATGTCCACCGGCGAGCTGTCCGTCGCCACGTAGATCTTGCTCACCACGTCGATCAGGAACGACTTCTCCAATCGGCAGTTCTGTGCCCAGCGAGAGCGAGAGAGTGTGTGTGAGCACCGACCGCACACACCGCACACGCCGACCGCACACGCCGCACACGCTGACCGCACACGCCGCACACGCTGACCGCACACGCCGCACACGAAGGGAGTGGGGTAGGTACGGTGTTGAGGATGTCGAGGAGGTTTTCGAGGATGGGCAGCTGGGGGATGAGCTTCTGGATGACCTTGGAGAAGGCCTCGAAGATGGAGTGGTCGTAGATGCTGGTCAGGTAGAAGCTCAGGTGCACATCGAGCTTCGCGTCCGCCAGGTCGTCCAGCGCCTGCTGCTGGATGTCCCTCTGTGCCTCTGTCGTCGGTCGTGTGCGTGTCGTGTCGTGTGTCATCATCACATGCGTGTCGTGTCGTGTCGTTGGTCGTGTGCGGTGAGTGCGCTTACCGATCTTGTGATCGTCGGAGAGACCGTCGACCTTGTGAATGAAGACCTCGAACGAGATGCGCGGGTTGACCTTGATGGCCTTGGTGACGGTCATGTGGAGCTTGCGGAGGGCCTCGTCGTACTCGTCCTGGGCGTCGATGACGAAGATGAGGGCACCGCAGCCGCCGAAGATGGCCTCCGAGTCGAAGGCCGGGTCGAAGAAGTCCAGCTGGCCCGGGAAGTCCCAGATCTGGAACTGCACGAACGAGCTGTTCGAAATGTCTGCGCACACGCACACACATAGAACACGTGTGAGAACACACACACACAACACGCACACACACACACACACACACACAACACACACACAATGGAGAAAGAGTCGACATGACGAACCGTTCTTGACGATCTTGTTGGTGGTCTCGAGGAAGAGGGTCTCGTTGGGAGACATCTTGTGGAACACCACCTTCTGGATACTCGACTTACCGCTCCTGCGCTCACGACACGGCACGGCACGGCACACGCGGCCAGCGTTGAGTTGGCTGCAGAGAGAGAGAGAGAGAGCGAGAGCGTTGAAGGGCGTACCGACGGAGACCCATCAGGAGAATGCGAGGCTGTCCGGCCTTGTTTTCGCTGTGCGCGGCGACGCTCTGCGCCACCTCGGAGCCGTAGCTGCAGGGATGGGGGGGAAAAAAAGACAATGAATGGGAATGCGTGGGTGGGGGCCAGACGATATGCCAGGATATGCCGAACAACGAATGCCGAGAAGGGGAGGGGGCGAGATGTGAAGAAAATCATTTCGAAAGTAGAAATGACAAGCCATTCCGAATTTAATGAGGATCGACAGAGGTAAAATTGCAAGGATGCGAAGCAAACGGGGGCGGCAGGAGATGAAGGAGGTATGTGTACGCACCCAAGGTCGTTGGTGAACGAGCTCCCGTACATATCATCGTAATTAGCCTAATCGAGTCAAGGAATGCGAAAGAAATCGTTTAAACGCCAGATCTCTTGCACAATCCCACAAATCCATCAATACTCAGCGGTACGTACGGCCATTGTATGAATTGTGTGCTCGATCAATCAAGATGAACTCTCTTTAAAATCGATAATGCAGAATTCGTATCGGCGAGCACCAGAACTGGCGAACGAAAAGCGTGAAACTTGAGAAAAATTTGAGAAAAAAGATAGGAAATGTTATTTTTCTGCCTTTGTGACCGGTCTTTAGTTCTCGCTCTGGCTTTGCTGCGTGGGCGCGGGGTGGTCGTCGTCGCTGTGGGCGCCGTCCATGAACTGGAGCAGATGGTCGTGGAGCTCGCGGTTCTCGCGCCGCAGGCGCGCAATCTCCTGCAGGAGGGCCTCGCGGGTGGCCTCCCTGAACTCCTCCTCGAGCGCCGGCTCCACCACCGCAGCGGCCGGCCTTGCCGCCAGCGCCGGGGGCGTGTACGGCAGCGGACCCTCATATTCCTGCCGTGTGCGTGTGCGTGTGCGGTCGAGCGTGTGTGAGAGCGGTGTGTGGTGTGTGTGGTGTGTGTGGTGTGTGTGGTGTGTGTGGTGTGTGTGGTGTGCGTGTGTGTGTGTGTGTGTGAGAGC